>CABHPP010140762.1:0-28936 GCA_902168425.1 Peromyscus attwateri | reverse complement strand
GAGAGAGAGAGAGAGAGAGAGAGAGAGAGAGAGAGGAGAGAGTTTTTCTTAAAAGAGTTTATTTAATTTTTAAGGAAGCTGTTAAATTTTTTTCCCAAGTGGTTGTTCCATTTTTACCTCTCACCAGCAGTGTAAAAGGTTCTAGGTTTTGTTGTTGTTGTTGTTTTGTTTTGTTTTTACTTATTGAAACAGCTGGTATCCATAGCTTTATTTGTCATCATTATAACCGGGGTGTTAGAATGATACTTAGTATCAATAGCTTAGTTTTTCCTCATTCTAATCCTTTTACAGTTTGAACTTGCTTTCCTTGATGAATGATGCTGCTACACATTTTTCAAGTGCACGTCTTTGGTAAGATATAGAGTAAAATACCTTGATTCTTTTGAATTTGGATGCTTATTTTTTTTCTTACTGTTACTCTTGAGAATTTGTGGGAAGACAGATACATTCTGGACACAGGTTCTTTATATGTGGTGTGGAATCTCCTCCATCATGGCTTCTTTCCTTTTTCATAGCTGTGTCTTTTAAGAGCAGAAGTTCTAATTTTGAAGACATCTAATTTAAATTTCAGAACTATTTTATTTCTAAACATAACGTTTTGACTGTAACCATAGCAAAGCCATGATACATTCTGGCTCCACTTCCATCCATTCTAGCCCATCTCCATTCCTTTATGTGAGCCACTAATCTACAGAAACATTTTCTACCAGGGACTCAAGTGGCCTCACTGGGCTGATACACAAGTAGGTGAGTTTTCACATCCTTCCTGTCCTCCATTCTAATCTCTGAAGAGTTTCTCAGAGTCCTGCAGCAGCCTGCATACAGGAGCTCCTCCTCTTACCCTACCTCCACCTCCTGAAGATTCCACCTCTTGGTGTAACTGCTCTCTCTAGCTCTTTTCCACTGCCCCTCTTAACCTTCCCTCCTAGACTATCTCCGTTCCTTTCTGTCACCCGCTGATCTGAATAAGCTCTTTATAATGGGGACCCCACAGTGACCCTACTTGCCTAGGATCCAGAGTGAGCAACAGCAACCAAAGAATGGAAAACCCACCCAACAAAGACAAGGCCAGATATCTACAACAAGAAACACTGCAAACATCATAACTCCAGAAACACAGCTCCCAATACAAAAATACAAACATGCACAGCTGTGACAATTATGCCTCTTCCTTCTGAAGGTAATATTTGAATTTTACCTAGT
The DNA here is from genome assembly GCA_902168425.1 of Peromyscus attwateri. Classification (NCBI taxonomy): domain Eukaryota; kingdom Metazoa; phylum Chordata; class Mammalia; order Rodentia; family Cricetidae; genus Peromyscus; species Peromyscus attwateri. Next base: position 27,733 of record CABHPP010140762.1, on the reverse strand, counting down.
ATGATGTTACCAGAACACTGGTTAGAGGGAGGTGAACATGTGTACTGACCAAAATGGTGTTCAGCTGCTAAAATGTCAAGAAATATCCTGGATTTGTCAAAATTAACCTTTGTGACTTTCAAAACATAATATGCTCATGTGTATATCCCACAGATGTAGTGTGTGCCTATAGGATTTCCCAAGCTTCTTTGACTAGTGGAAACTTATTTTCTGATCTCTATATTACTAACAGCATTTGGAAAATTGACAGAATATCACTGAACAATGTTTCCTTTACTGAAATGTATGAGATTCTGTGGTGGAAACATTGGGGGTGGCAGGGTAGATTCTGAAGGCACTGTTGAGATTGCCCAGTTTTTTCTTTGGAAGACTCCCTGCTTCCCACCACAATTCCAAACATTATCCAACCTCTGTCATCTGGCTACAGCTTCATGCACTAGACTTCACTCAGTACACATTGAAGGCCCACCATAGCCAGAGTCTGCTGAGTAAGCGTCAGGCTTTATTCCTTACTTGAGATTATAGTCTTACCCAACAGAGTCCCCTGTTCTAGGGACTCTGGGCTGAGAATTGGAAAACATGACTCGGTTGTTTGGGTTCCAGATTTCCTCCTACTTTGGGTCCCATCAGGGCCTATTCAGCCTCTGTTGTGTATGGTTTGAAGGACCACAGAGCAGAATGACTCTTCTGTTGGTGTGTTTTGACATCCCTGACATGTCCACTTACTCCACAGAATGAGAGCTGTGTGATTTGGAGCCCAGCCAGCTGCAAGCACTAATTAAGAACAAGAATGAAATAGAAAACATTTATAGACTATGATTAAGTGCTTTATATATGTTAAATCAACTTACATTTTACTTAAAGGCCTAAGTATTTTCCATCCCTGGATGGAATTTGAATGAAAACCCATAACAAATTCTGTAATCTCAGTAATAACTTTACACGAAGGCTTGCCATCCAAGAGGAAACTTCCAACTCCATCCCAGCATGGTTTCTCTATACTCTGCAGCAATGTGAATGGTCTCTTCACTGATCTTACCATCAAGTTTGATGGGTTGGGGAAGTAACCCAATGGCAATGGTTATAACCTGGATTGTTTGGCGGGGGAGGGTCTTTGGAGACTTCCTGGCCAATAATCATAGAGAGATATTCCACACATGACATTGGGAGGATTTTTTGTTTAGTTCCCCCTGTCTTCTGAGAGTGGCATCATCATTCCCATGTATGGCATCTTCATTCAAAGTATCTTCTTAGTTGTGTTTTAAAATAAAGTATTGGATTTACATGTGTCTTCTTCATACATTCTTAATTTTCATTAACCCTCTCGGGTAACCCATCTTCTCCATTGTCCCCCATGCTATCCCTTATTAAGCCCTGTCACTCCTTCTAATTCTGTTTTCATAATGCATATGTCCTTCTATCCCCACCCCATTAAGTCCTCTGCTCCCCACCAGGGTTACTTTCTTGCTTCCAGTCTCTATAGACTTTCCAACTGAAACAAACAAATCTAAAAACTCAAAACTATGATTCACATCTGAGAGAGAAGATGCAGCATTTTACTCGGGGCCTAAGTGACCTCATTCAATATAAATTCTTCCAGTCCCACCCATTTCCCTGCAAATTTCATTTTCTATACATTTGTATATGTACCACATTTTCATTATTTAGTAATCTGTAGATTGACATCCAGGCTGATTCTATTTCCTTGCTATTGTGAGCAGCACAGTAATGATCATGGACGAGCAAGTATCTCTTTAATAGGTTTTAGAATCCTCTGGGTATGCATCCAGGAGTGGTATAGCTAGGTACTCTGGACATTCTCTTTGTTGTTTTTGTTTTTGCTTTGAGAAAATTTTATACTGATTTACAAAGTGGCAGTCTCACCAGTAGTTTATGGGAGTTCCTCTATTCACACCAGCATTTGTAGTACATTTTCCTGATCATAGCCATTCTAACTAGCAATGAAGTCTTAAAGTAGTTTTAATTAGCATTTCTCCAATGGCTAAAGTTGTTGAATACTTCAAAACATGTTTGATAGCCATTCGTGTTTCTTCTGAGAGCTCTCTGTTCAGTTCCAAAGCCCATTTTTAAACTGTGTTGTTTGTTTTCATGATGTTTAGTTTTGGGGGCTATTTGGTATATTCAGTCTAGATACTAATCTTCTATCAGATGTATAGTTGACAAAAATTTTCCCATTCTGTGGGCTGCCTCTTCATTTGATTGATAGCTCCCTTCACATTTTCATGACATCCTGCTTGGCAGCTTTTGGTGTTATTCCCTGAGTACTAAAGTCCTAGTCAGAAAGTCCTAACCTGTGTTGACATGTTGATGCAGACTTCCTATGCTTTCATCTAGAAGCCTAAAGAATCAGCTCCTATGTTGAGATCCTTGATATATTTGGAGTTTATTTTTTGTACAAGTTAAGAGAGAGGGTCTAGTTCCATTGTTTTACCTGTTGGTTTGCTGTTTTTGCAACATCATGCATTGAAGATGCTGTCATTTCGCCAATACATATCTTTGGTAGCTATACTTACATATGCAATGGTTTACCCCAGCTTTAGACCTTTAACACTACACTACAAACTTGTCTAGCAATGGATACTTATTGGTGCAATACTGGCACAGTTGTTATAGAGGTAACCAACTGATTTCTGCTTGTTCCATAGGAGGGAGTTCATAAATCTGATCAAAGGCCCATGCCTTGGGAGGTCACAGGCACTATGGATGAATCTTATTACTTTTTTTTTTTTTTTACTGAATGTATATGTCAAACTTCTCTTTAAATATTTATATCCAAACTCATAGACTGATGATGTCCTCAGCTATGATAAACAGAACTTCTCTTTGAAACATGAAACAGTGGTTAATACACGACTGGATGATGAAGATGAGTTACTATTATTTGCTTAGCATTAAATAGGATACCTAGATAATCCCTCCTAAGACTCAGGAATAATCAGGAAAGAGGGAGCCTAAAGAATGTAAGAGCCAAATGAGAAAGCAGACTACCATGAAATACTGTCTTATGGTCATGGTATGGCCATGGTATTCATGAACTCACAATAGCAGCAGGTACCTACATAGGTCCTAACAAGACTGTGCTAGTAAATAGTCATAGGTAGGGGAGGAGTTCCTAGGACCCTCCTGGCCTTGCTCATGGTATTTGATGGCAGTACAGGGCTACTGGAGAAAAGAAGACCATTGTCTTCAATGATAATAGCTTCTAGAGAGTTATACACAGTCCAGTGGATAACCTCACCCTTGAACCCACGCAAGAGACCCTGGTTAAATCCAGCGTGTCACAAAGGAAACACAAAAGAAGACATGAAAATGTTATGGGGACTTGTTTAGTGGAAGGTCGGATTGATGGGAGTGGGATTAGGATAAGAGAGGGTGGAAGGATGAATGGGAATATATAAATATGGATATATATATTCACATACATATATAATATAAAATCATTAAAGAATAAGCTAACTTTTAGAAGTAGCGTCAAAGTCCTAATCTCTCCTTGATACATGGATATTCTCCTTTCAATAACTAATATGTTCAGTGCAGTATAGTAGTGTTCCGTATTTTCTTCAGAATCAATGCGCCTTCCCTGCCCCAGCATAGATCTTCTCTGGGCTATAGAGATTCACGCAGAGAGACAGCAGGTTGAGGAAGAGTGTGGCTTCCTTTTCCTGTGTCCCCGTGGACAGTATCTGATACTCTCACTCTAGAATTGGAGTTGGAATGAGCATGCCTAGACAAGTAAGGGACAGGAAAGTTCTACTTGCCTGGATGAGACATAACCTCTGGGCTACCAGTGTTGATTTTTGAATGTAGCGGGGCTGTGTTTGTGCGCGCACATGCACATGTGCACAGTGGAGGCATGCATGTTGCCTTTTCCTTCTTTCACAGAGTCTGTACTACCTCTGTCCATACCAGGCTAACCGGCTGTGAGCTTCTAGGGTACCTTCTGTGTCCTCCTCCCCTGCCTTTATAGAAGCCCTGGGATTACATACGTGTATTGCTATGTCTAGGTGTCCATGGTTCTGGGGATTAAAACTCAGCTCCTCATGCTGACGCAGGAAGTGCGTTAATCCCTGAGTCATCTTTCCAGCCACAAAGTGGGGCCCTTTAAGATAACCACTACTGAAGCTTTCCAACATTGCCCATGCCTGACACAATGGCTCCTGTTGGGTATCCTGTGCACATCTGGTGCATTGTCGCTACAGGGTATCACTGTCCTTCTACAGAGGGATTCTTAGCATCCTTAGAGCTCACTCACATCTGGACCACAGGAAACACTGTTACTTTGTGGCAGGTCAGCAACAGGCATACAACTCTTTTTAGTACAGCTTTCTTATTGTCACTCCAGCACTTCAGGCCTATACTGCTGCCCTCACAGGGGCTCTATGTGCTTCAGTGTTGTGGGATATTATTTTAATTATGTAAAGATGTGTTACATTTGTTCATCCTGCATTTGTTTAACAGGGTGAGGATGTGTGTTTAACTATGTAAAGATGTGTTGCATTTGTTTCACCTTGCCTGCCTAAGGTACCTGACTGGTCTAATAAAAAGCTCAACAGCCAATAAATAGCTAGGCAGGAGAAAGGATAGGCGGGGCTGCCAGGCAGAGAGACTAAATAGGAGAGAAGAACAAAGAAAAAGAGAGGAGAGAATGAGGGAGAAAGAGAAGAAGAGATCTGGGGTCAGGCAGGCAGCCACCACAAGAAGCAGTGAAAATAAGATGTACAGAAGGAAGAAACGTAAAAAGCCCCGAGGCGAAAGGTAGATAAAAGAGAAACAGGTTGATTTAAGTTCAAAGAGCTAGCCAGAAACATGTCTAAGTTAGGTTGAGCATTCAAAACTAATAACAAGTCTCCATATCATGATTTGGGACCTGGTTGGTGGCCCAAAAGAACAAGCCTGGTGCACTCTACGAGCTCCATTCAGTGATACATCGGAAGATCTGATTAAGACGATCAAGATGAAAAAGAACATTACCTGTACTCCATGGTGATGGGGGTACACAGGTTCTCTGCAAAACTTTTTTTTTTTAAATTGTCTTTGAAAACAATCCTTTCTTTCAGCTATCCACACACTCTCATATGGCTGTGTTACGGATTTAGCTAAAAATACCGGCTGTTTGACAGTCGCTTTAAAAGTGCAGCATAGGTGGACTTTTGCAAACCTTGCTGTAGAAACCATTTTGTTCTGGGTCCTTTGAGATTCAATGAAAAATGGAATAGCAAATGGCACTTCAAAATCCTGGTACTAACCCGGACCCGACTGCAAGTGACACAGCTATTCACTCGGCTCTAGCACTAGAATATAAGCTTCTGGAGTGCAAGGGTTTCTGCCCTTTCTTCATCTTTAATATGCATTAATTATACAAGGTTGCAGATTTGGTTATGATATTTCTATATATGCACACGATATATTTTGTACATATTCACTCTTTCTATTATTCTTTTTTTTAATCTCTTACCCTTTCTACATCTCTAATAACCCCCTTTTATTTTCATGTTCTTTTGGTCCCCTAAATTCCCCCAACATATAGTAAGTATGCAATACTTATCTTTCCTACATCCTGAGCCTCTAAAACAATGCCTGGCATAAAATACGAGTGCAAAGAAATGTTGTCAAATGGTTTCTAGCGACACAGCCCATAGTAAGAATGCTTAACTTACATGTACAGGGTCCTGGGTCCAACCACCAGAGGAAAAAACAGAAAAAAAAGATTAAAGTTATATACATATAATAGTTTTCAGGCAAGAAAGTGGGGTCTTATATGAAGTAACTTGCTCATGGCTGTTTGGTCCCCAAAGCATGGAGTAGTGATTTGAAAAATTCGTGACAGAAAGCATCTAGTATACTCAAATATACTTTAAGTTTTCATTTTGCATGTGCTTTTGTGATCTAGTATAAGATTATTTGCACCGAGATATTAAGTTTACTTTATTTTCATAGAAATCTTCTAGGAGTCTGTTACCCCTTCAGACACTGGAGCCCAAGCGAAGCCGCTGAATGCCAGGACTATCCAGCCAAACTGCCATCTGGTGTTTGATATGTGAATTGCAAGTTCAACATCTCTGTACTACACAGCCTTGTAAACAGTTTTCTAAACTTTACATCTATTAGCTTCTTTACTCCTCATACCAGCCCTAAGAAGAGGGTCCTTTGAATACTTAGCTTATGTACAATTTGTACAACAGCAGTTCAGGACTTGACTTCAGGCTATCAGCTCCAAACCTTACTTTGAACTGTGATATTCTGCTCTTCCTTTCATGTAGAATTACAGAAAATCCATTTGAAAGTAAGTCACATCAATTTTCACTTGATAACAATTGCCTACAAGAAGTTAAGTTTAACTAGTGTGAATCAAACACAAGTGGACAGACGAGTTGTTCGTATTTATTTTCCTTTGTCTTGAATTCTTAATAATGCTAGGGTTCCTGTATATGGTCTCAGAGAAAGTAAACTTTAAAAAAAAAGAGTTAAATATTTTATTAACGTATTCCTTTCCCTTGAGCTGCCATAATAAACTAGCAGAATGGCTGGCTTAAATAACAGAAATTTGTTTTCTTTTGCTTCTGGGAGTTGTAAGTCTGAGCTCAAGGTTTCTTCTGAGGTTTCTGTCCTAACTTGAACATGGGTTCAGTCTGTGTTCGCATGGGGTTGTCCATTAATTTGTGTGTGGTTCATAATTTAATCTCTTCCACAGAAGAAGGGGTAAGGGTCATTCTATATGACCTCACTTAAGTGATCTCTTTAAAGGTCTGGTCTGTAGATACAGTTATATTTGGAGGTCCTGGGAGATAGTCATGATGTCGTCATGTGTAGTAAGAGGGATACAGATGGCTCATAGCAATTACATGTTCTCAACCGGATTGCACTTTGAGAGTGGAATCTGCATCCTGCAGAACTGGGATGGAATACATTGTTTTTTGTTATAAACTACTCAGTCTCAGGTTCTAGAACAGCAGCACGATTTTGACTAACCTGCTTCTTTGGTTTTCAGGCTATTATTCTCACCAATAGCCATGTAGCTAAGGCTATGAAGGAGGGTAAACCTCAGGATTCTTTCATTTTTAGTGGTGAAAATTGTCTTCCTCATTTCTTAGCATTTTTTATCACCAATCCAAGCGTCATGAAAAGCATGATGCTGTGGTATTTCACACATAATGAAACATACCCTTTAATGTGTGTCCTATTTTCAATGATATGCAAGAACTCCCATATGAGCTGGTTGTACAATAATGAGCCACTTGGAAACATTTTTTCTGTATTTGATAACTTCACAGCTGTTCCTCCTAAAGTTAATACTTGACTACTTCAGTGTCTTAAAAAAAAAAAAAAGTCTTGTGGAGTAAGGGAATCACTGCAGATCATTAGTCTAAAGCTGGCACATTCTTAAAGAATAAGTAGGTCTCTGGGTGCGGTGGTACACACCTTTAATTCCAGCACTCCAGAGGGAGAGTTAAGTACGAGCTCAAGGCCAGTCTGTTCTACATAGTGAGTTCCAGGCCAGACAAAGCTACATAGCGAGACCCTTTCTGAAAATTAAAAAGTAAAAATAAAAAAGTAGGTCAAACATTGCAAGTGAGTCCAGCTTTTAAGAGGGAGATCCTTTATTCTCATAATGTCTTATGTCTGTAAAATTAAAATACATTGCAATTTTACACAGCACTTTCATGGAATATTTTTTTTAAATTCTTTCTTATAGCTGAATTAAGCATTCTTATTCTAATTTTGCAGCTGAGGAAACTAAGCCTCAGAAAGGTGTTTGCACCATCACCAGGGACATACACAATAAACATCAACACCCAGTCTAGAGTTCCACTTAAATTTTCCAAAGTTTTCCTAACTGTCTGTGCTAATCTCAACTTCTCCATCTTCCTTTCCCGAGGGATGCCGTCAGGGGGAAAGGATGCCATAGTCAAATGTGTTTATAAGAGACACTGCTTGTTGCATTCCCCATTGTAATCATCATATATTTATTTTAAATGCTCTGAAGACTGGTTAGTGAAGAATTTTAAACCTTTATTTAATGGACTCCTGTTCCAAGATTCAATGGTTTGTTAAACGTGTATCCCAAATAATTGCTCCTAACATCCCGAGGACCATCCAGAAAGTCCTAGATATCCTAATACTATTTGGGCAGGCAATATTCCAATACAAGATCAGAGCCAGAAAGTGACTTTGAAATAACAAAAGGAAGTGTATGATTTTGTTTTGTAGTCAAAAGGACCTGTTCTACAATAAATAAATGAATAGGCAAATAAATAAATTCTATGAAAGTAAGAACTAATTTCTAAACTTTTGCATGAGACATAATCTACTATCAAAAACATACTTGATGAAAATACACTAGCTCCATCCATTTACTTGTGAGCTTTGTTATCTTTTCAACAGCTGAGTAATACTCCATTGTGTATATGTATTACATTTTCTTTCTTCATTCATCTGTTGAGGGACATCCAGGTTGTTTCCAATTTCTGGCTATTATGAATAGAACAGCAATGAACATGGTTGAGCAAGTGTCTCTGCACTAGGACGAAGCTTCCTTTGATTATATACATGCCCAGGAGTAGTATAGCCTGATCTTGAGTTAGATCGAGTCCCAGCTTCCTAATTAGCCTCCACTCCGATTTCTGCAGTGGCTGTACCAGTTTACACTTGCACCAGCAATGTTTGATGTTCTCCTTACTCCACATCAGCATGGGCTACCATTTGTTTTTATTGATCTTAGCCATTCTAATGGTTGTAAGATGAAACCTCAAAGTAGTTTTGTTTTGAGTTCCCATGATGACTAAGAACGGTGAACATTTCTTTAAATATTTTCCAGCCATTTTAGTTTCTTCTTTCGAGAATTCTGTTTATATCTGTGCCATTTTTAATTCTTTTTTGTTTTCTTGATAACTAGTTGAGTTTTTTTTTAAAATCTATTTTGGGTATTAGCCCTCTATCACACATAGAGTTGGTAAAAAAAATAAAAATAAAAAATTCATTTCCCATTCTGTTGGCTGCCACTGTCTGAATGACAGTGTCCTTTGCTGTGCTGATGTTTTTCAGTTTCAGGAGGGTCCACTTATTAATTATTGATCTTAGTGCCTGTGCTAACAGTGTTTTGTTTAGAAAGTCTTTTCTACCAAGCTCAGTGTAATCTGGTCTTATATTGAGGTCTTTGAATCATTTGGAGTTGAGCTTTATGCAGGGTGATGAATATTAATCTATTTGGTTTTTCTAAATGCAGCTGTTCAGTTGGGCCAGCACCATTTGTTGAAGATGCTGTCTTTTTACAGTATGTATTTCTAACTTCTTTATTTAAAAAAATAATCAGGTGTCCATAGGTGTGTGGTTTATGTCTGGATCTTCAATCTTATTCCACTGATCAACATGTCTGTTTTTGTGCCAATAATTGCTGTTTTTATTACTACCACTCTGTAGTTCAATTTTAAATCAGAGATGATAACACCTCCAGTAGTTCTTTTTGCTGTGGATGATTGATTGATAAATAAAACACTGATTGGCCAGTAGCCAGGCAGGAAGTATAGGCTGGACTAGCAGAGAGGAGAATTGAGAGAACAGGAAGGCAGAGAGGAGGAGACGCCAGCCTGCCGTCCAGGGAGCATCATGTAGAGGCAGCAGGTAAAGCCACGGAACACGCGTGGTGACATAGATTAACAGAAATGGGCTGAGTATAAGAGTAAGAGTTAGACAATGGTAGGCCTGAGCTAATGACCGAGCAGTTTAAATAATAAAAGCATCTGTATGTTTATTTTAAAAGTGGGCTACGGGACTGCCAGGACTTGGTGGGACCCAGAGAGAAAAACTCTAACTACATCTTTTTATTTTCCAGGATTGTTTCAGCTATCCTGTTTTTTGTTTTTGTTTTTTGTCTTTCCATGTGAAGCTGAAAATTGTCCTTTCAAGACCTATGAAGATTTGTGTTGGAATTTTGATGGAGATTCCATTGAATTTGTAGATTGCTTTTGGTAGGATGGCCTTTTTTACTGTATTAATCTTACTGATCTATGAGCATGGGAGATCTTTCCATCTTCTGATGTCTTTTTCAGTTTCTTTCTTCAGTTTCTTAATGGTTTTATCAGACAAATCTTTCACTTGCTTGTTAGAGTTACCCCAAGATATTTTATATAATTTGAGGCTACTGTGAAGGTGGTGTTTCCCTTATTTCTTTCTCAGTCCATTTGTCATTTGTTTTTAGGAAGGCTAATTTTTGTGAGTTGATTTTGTATCCAGCTACTTTGCCAAAAGTGTTTATCAACTGGAGGAGTTTCCCAGTAGAATTTTTAGTCACTTAGGCATGCAAATAAGAGTACTTTGACTTCTTCCTTTCCAATTTGTATCCCCTTAATTTCCTTTGGTTGTCTTATCGCTCTAGCTAAAACTTCAAGTACTATATTAAATAGATAGAGAGTGGACAACCTTGCCTTGTTCCTGATTTTAGTAGAATTGCTCTGAGCTTCTCTCCATTTAAGTAGATGTTGGCTATGGGCTTGCTATAATCTGCCTTTATGATGTTGAAGTATTCATACAGGATTCCAAGTCTGTTTTTTCCTATATACTTGGTTAAATGACATATTCTATTTTGTATTTATTTGCCCCTTCTTGGACCATAAATGTCTCCTAAATCTTTTTATAGAATTTTATGTCTCTTTCATTAATTTCAAATTCTTAGCACAACTCCTATATAGTGAGATGACATTGGATTTATTTCTGAATAGCTATTGTTTTTCTCTTGTTTTGCAGCCCAATATCTAAAACCAAAAAATAGAAAATGTTCATGGAGAACAATGAAACTAATAAGTTTCTATCATGTTGAATGTATTTTAGACTCTGAAGAGCTTGAAATATATTTACTGAGTGAGAAACAATGACCTACTAAGTGGAAACAAATGTACAATGAATCATCATACTATTGGGCTGAGCAATAAACAGTATTTACATAGGCGTTCTGTAAAGTACCAACTAATGACTAAACAATATCACAACATTGGGAGAAAAGTGGGGTTTAGAAGTTAAATTCTCACTAAAATGAGAAGTCAATATATACGAGCAAAACCGATTAATCAAAATATAAGCCTACACAACTATTTTATAAAGATGTGGAGGCAAATATCTGGAGAAGAGCTAGAAGATTTGGAAGGAATTATCTTTTGGAAATGGGACTCAGAGTAGGTTGTGTGTGCAAGCCAATAGAAAACAGAAGCAGGGAACAACCAACCTGTTGGGACAGAGAGTTTGGAATGGGAAAACTAATCACATCCACCATTTGGTCATGGATTATGATTGCTATTGAGTGTGGGTCCACACCAAATGGTAAGTTCCTTTCCAAATGGAAACAAGACCTTTTACATTCATATGTTCATCAATTAGCATAGTTATCTACTTATAATGGATGTTCACTTAGCACACATTAGGCGAATCAAAAAAAAGCCTGTTCTCAGGCTACCATGGAAAAAGCTTCCAAGTATGACATTATTGTTCATTAAAGTAAAGAATGCCTTCTAAGGACAGTTTTATGTTTAAAGAGGCTACCTTAATATTCACCACAGGGAGGCCATTGAGTTTTCGCAATCCATAGTGTCTTGTTTTGGTAGGAATTTCCAATGCTAACATTGCAGATCCTAGATCTAGCAATTATGTGAGAAATTTTGACTAAATTCCTCCCATACTATACTTGGTGTGGTGGTTGGAATGGGAATGCCCTTCATAGGCTCATATGTTAGAATGCTTGGTCCTCCCAAGGGTCACTGTTTGGGAAGGATTAGGTATGGTCCTGTGGAAAGAGCTGTATGGAAGGCCCACGCCAAATCCAGTGTCTCTGTCTGTCTGTCTGTCTGTCTGTCTGTCTGTCTGTCTCTCACTGGCTCTCTCCTGCTGTGGATCATGATGTAAGAAAGCTCTCAGCTCCTGCTCCAGGACTGTCTGCCTGCCCCCATGCTCCATGCCATGACAGTCACTGACTCACTCACTGAAACTGTAAGCAAGCCCCTGCTTAAATGCTTTCTTCTAAAAGTTGCCCTGGTCACAGTGCCACTTCACAGGAAAAGAACAGTAACTAGTACATTTGGCAAACAGGTTTTCTGCTGTAAGAAATAGGTCAGAAGCCAGATGTTCATTTTTCAGATCAATTTTACAGATGTCATTTTAGCAGCTAATCAGACAAGGCTAATACATCACCCATGGTTGGAATACAGAACACTAAAATACTCTCTTACGGACATCTGCATTTAGTTTATGGGAATGTACTGCCTCCAAAGACTGATCCTAAACATATTTTTTTGTTGTTGTTGTAGCAGAAATATTTCTGTAACTATGTTTTATTTGGGCTAATATGAAAACTAGTTTGCACTCATGGTATCAACTACTACCCAGAACTAAACATATTCTACACACTAACAAGATGCTATCATCTAAGTAAATTTCATTCTGTCATGTTGCTAATTCTCAAAACATCACTCAGAGATGGGAGTCAGGACCACTAACTTTCTGGTTATGTTCTTGAAGCAAGTGCTTAAAAGGTCATGTTAACTATGATGATAAAGGGTGACAGGGATAGTAGAAGGACTAGAAAATGTTCCAGAATTCTAAGGAAGAGGGAAAGGAAAAGCAAGTTATATGGATTTTGAAGTTGCAGGACCTCAAGCAAACCCTGTGGGTCACAGGTAAGAAAACCAAGACCCAAGGCGATGTGGAGTGTTCTAGGATTTCCCAGATAAACAGAGGGAGGAGAGTTGGCATGAATATTGAGGTCTTTCTCCCCTTTCCTTACAAATGGCAGCAGGCCACTGTTATCTTTCCTGGAGAGACTTAGAAAATCCTCCCAACCAAATGGCATAAGCAGTTTCTACATATCCATTCACTGTTGGTACTTCACTCCCCTGCCAAGCCTGCAAACAAGCCTGCACACAGGAGGACTTCAGGCATCTGATTCCAAACTGGACAGACACTTCCTTTTCTTTTAAATTTCCAAAAGGAGTCCATGTTTTTCTTGAGTTTTGAATCTTTCAATAATAAATTTTCACAACTGCATTTCTCCAGGTGAGGCTGGTAGTGCTTGTCTCATAACAAGACCACACTGCATGGCTCACCCTCTTGGAGCATGTTCCATGTACGCATGGTAAGTGACTTACAAAAGGTTTGTAGATGTTCAGAAGCATGCAAATCTACTATTGTCATCATGAATTTTCAGCATAGACACTAGAAGACAAATTAGAATCTTTATGTAGAACGAAAGAGACAACCTTTAAATTATATGCTTTCTAATTTCTTTCCTGATAGCAACAATTCTTGTTTTTGTTTTTTGAGACAGGGTTTCTCTGTGTAGTTTTGATGCCTGTCCTGGATCTCGCTCTGTAGACCAGACTGGCCTCGGACTCACAGAGATCCACCTGGCTCTGCCTCCCGAGTGCTGGGATTAAAGGCGTGTGCCACAGCTGCCCGGTGATAGCAGCAATTCTTTTTAGCTCTTTTTAGCAATATGGTGGAATCTCCATTCTGTCATCCGCCTCACTTGCCTTTTTCCCTTTTCTTCCCATCAATCTATTCACCCGCCCACTTTTCTTGCTTTCTCTTGAGCACTGAGTAGCTGAAGAAAATGGGCTTTTAAAAGCAGCCAAACATTTCCAGAAGACATATTCATTTTTTTCTCAAAAAAAAAAAAATCTTTCCATATACCAAGTGCTCCTGAAGCACTATACACAGAATGACAAAGCAAGGGCCTGCTGTCTTCACCAAGTCACGTCTTTTTAAAGTTTTAAAATGGGCATCTAAATTGTGCTTCCATTATCCCCTGGGGTAACACAATGGTTACAATAGGAAGTTTATGCATGGCAGCGCATGCCTCATTTTATTAAACAGTAAACACAGTGCTTTGCTAGAGTCGCTCTCGTCGCCTCTTAACACAGCTCTGAGATTGGGTTGTTTCATTTTAAAGATTTTTTTTTTTTAAATAGGGAAGATGCTAGAATAACCTTGATCTTTGGAGGGGTATCTATTAGATTGTTACTAGGCAGGCTGTTCCCTTGGCAACACATGCATTCATAAGAGTTTCACAAACTATGAGAGCACCCTTGGCTCTAAAAATGCCACTGAAATCAGAGGCCTGGCTGACATTTGGACAACACACAGCCCCAATACAGCAGAATAAAAATAATGTCTCATATCTGTTTTTCACCTTACACTTTACTAAATGTCATTTGATTTGATTCTGACAACAGTAGGTACGACTACCATTAATTTCACCAAAATTTGTTATGAGGGGAAAAAAAGTGATGCCTAGTTGAAAAATGGGGGGAAATTCAGTTTTCAACCATAAAAAAAATCCTTCACATATGAAAATAGAAACACAAATTATCCTCCACAAAATGAAAAGAAGCTTTAGCCTCAGTCCTGATGAGCCAGGGCTGCTAAGTGCAGTGAAGTTCACACAGGAAGATGCTTGGCTGGAATGCAGACACCAAGTGATAATAGTTTCCAAAGTAGACGGCATAATCTGAGGGGTAATACCAGCTCCTTGGGTAAAACAATGGAAATGGGATGAGTGTCTACAATAGAGCATTTCCTGTTACCACACAATAGGAGGAACAGCCCGTCCAACGGAGGAAACACCAGGATCTACCCATTGTTCACTGCATACCAGTGAATTTCTCCTGCCGGAACTGCAGATCATCACTCCTCATGCCTGTCCACCAGAGGGAGATGGGCCAGAAGGAGCCTAGGCTACTCTTTTGTCGCTTTCATTTTGGTTCGTCTTAAAATGACTACCATAATACCTCAATTTCTTACAGATGCTGCTCAATATCTTGAATCACAGATCAATTATCTAGTTCAAAATGCCAAGTGCTAAGGCTTCTGGTGGACCTGACCTGGTCACCAACTCCCTGCTCATGGCCTTTTCCATGAATGTTAATTAACATGGGGGTGGACCGAGAGATGGTCAACCAAGCTGTTCCAACCATACTAAATGAACATCACGGGGAAGATTCGCCTGCAGTTTTTGCTGGGCTGGTAATGAACAAGGATGTAGCCTTGATTGTCATAGAAAGCCATCCTGTGAGTATGAGGAAAAATACTGTAGTGATAAAGTTCGTGTTATGTTAACAGAGAGAGAAGACAACCAGGGTCACTGACATTATTGCAGAGAGCAGGGTGGCTAGAGTCAACTCTGCCTTTAGACTTTAAGAAATGTATAATGACTGTTCTAACAATTTAAGCCAGTTTTAATTGGTATTTTCTTGTCTACAATGAAAATTACAGCTACAAGAAGATGACAATCTTAGAGGGAACAATACCAGGAAGGATTGCCTCCAAAGGTACATGACAGATCCATGGACGTCACAAACCTCTCTGGTAAGAAGAGATCTTATTATTAGTTGTAAAGCAAAAGCCATTGTAAATTATATTCAAATACCCACAAAAGGAACACAACTAATAGAAAACATAAATAAAAACCAAAATAAAGCATAATTAGAAATTATACAATGTTTAGAAAAGTTATAAAAGTACGTTATCTTCTAGGGTCCATGACCTCTGCAGTCACAGGTAGTTAACTTGGTTCATAGTGCTAGGCAAGATTTCCCTCCCAATGAGCAGGCCTCAAGTTCAATTACACAGCTATCAGTTATACCCAAGATAAAAGTGCTAATCATTGAACCATTGGGAATATCCTGCTGGGCCAGTCGCCAGCGTGAATCACAGGCTTTACAGCTGGCTAGGATTAACAACTTTTCTATCTTGGCAGCTTGCAGAGGACCTTTGGGCGCTATTACCACTAGTCTTCAAGGTGATTCCTTCAAGTCCTGTGTCCAAAGTACGTAGTGTCTTCAGTAATAGGTCCTTCAAGTTCTGGGAGGCGACCAAGAGCAATGGCAGTACCCTATACTGTTTCGGGAGTCTTTTGGTCTACGCTGATCAACTCGCGAAGTTTCCCATTCCTGGAACTGGGGTTTTTGTTAGACAGTCTATGGCTTTTGGGAGAATGTAATCACTCCAGGTGGCATATGGCGTAACTCCATTTAAGTTCTACATCTATATGCATGTATGTGTGTGTGTATATATAAACTATTTTTAAAGTAAACATAAAACAATGTCTTCCCACAGCATTTTCAAACATCCTAGTGCTATTTACTCCTCCCCCTCCCAGGTCAAGTCTCTCAGTAGCTAATGAGTTTGAAGTTAGATGACTTGAGGAACTTTAACTTTCGCTGTCAACTATTGCATTTCTGCTGTGTACAAACACAGAGCACAAATGCCATCTGCTTCTGTCACATGACCATTTCCCTTCTGCCTCTATTTCCTGGTCATGACTGCTGAGCACACTTCTTTTTAATACAGGTTGCTGGGATGCCCTCTGACATTTGTCAGTAGTTCAGAATGGACTGTGCACCTCATAAAAATCTGCCAGCAGGAGACTTTAAGATCTGAGATATAGGGTTCCTAAGGGTCAAAGAATGAAAGATAAACAACGAAGACTAACACCTCAGGGTGACTGGACAATGCCTCTAGCTTGGCTTCCTCATCTCTTTGCTAGCTGGAGCATCACGCTGCAAAAACAAATACCTTTTAGCATTTAAAAAACTCTTAAACTCCATGTCTCCTGAGTCCTGTAAGAAAAAAATATTTCAGACAAACTCCTATAAATAGTGGTAACTATTTTGCTGTTACAAAACAGACTCTCTGACAGTGTGTTTTGAAAAACAATTCTAAGATTCTTGCAAAAGATGAGCTTACAAAGCAATAGTACTGATTTAGGTGAATGAAGTGAAATCACAATTACTAAATAATACTGAGAAAAATGAGTGTTAGCATATTTTCTAAGGGGGAAGACAACAAACTGCTATGTGTATGGTCATTGATAAGTTTTATTAATTATTATTTAATATAAAATGTTACTGGGGACTTTCTATTTTGAAACATACAAGAAAACAAAGAATGCAAATAAAGCACTTTACATTCAAGTCACTCTTATTCTAGAAAGAATTTTAATTCATTCCACTTAAAAAATAAAGTAGTATCCTCACCCCGCCATAAGCACATTAATCACATATTCACATACAGAAAACTAACATACATTCATTTGTTTACAAGATATATCACCATATAATCCATTTACATTCAAGTGAAGTATATGAACTTATTTAATTGTATACATTTGTAACTTTTGTATCTCATCCCTTTTAAAACAACCAAGATAATATAATACGCCTATTCTCTACAAGTCAGTTCCTGTAAGATGATTTAAGGTTAGAAGTCACTTTTGAAGAATTACAGTAACTGTATTTATACAGTGAGGGTCCAGTAGGACTAAACATAAGTTGAAGCTACAGCTGACTACTTAAAGTCCTGTCACATCCAAGGCTTGAGATTGTTATTTAGCAGGCTGCACTGTTCAGTTTCTAAATAATTTTAAATGTTTCGTACAATTATTTGTGCATCAAGGGGAAAAAGCACCAAGGATGATGATTTCTTCTTTTTGTAAAAATATTAGATGAAATTACAACAGTGATCTCAATCTCCCTTCCAAATCTTACCATTTATAAATGGCATTTACTTACTATCTTTGAGTTTTTTTGATGAAATCAACAAATACATTGGACATAAGAATGGAAACACAAGAAACGTATCATAGATGACACTTATTAACAGCAGAATTCGGTTTAACATTAACAACTCCCATTTTGGATCTGAGTCTACAGGTCTCAAGAAAAACTCTGAAAATCAAGTGTAAGATTTACAAACTTATCAGTTACAGCTCATAAAGAAAGTCTAAAAAATGCCTTTCTTGCTAATACAGAAAACAAAACTTTTCTGGATGAACCAAGTACCTTTTATGGTAAAGAAATGTATAAAGAAAATATTTTCTACAAATGAATTTGCAAATTTATGTGTATAAAGGTATAGTTCTCCCACCTGTATTTGTAATATTTTAAATAATTTATAATATAAAATTCAAAGCACAAATTGAAAAAATAATTCATGTTCTATATTTTCCAGTCAATAAATATTGCAGCATAGGATATAGTAACAATAACAAAAAAAAATTTCTAATGTAAATGGTCGACGAGCTCTCTTTGGAAATGCACTTTAAGAAAAGTCCTCAACAGGTGATCTTGCCTGTCCAGTCTTACTGAATGCAATCTTGTGGAGACTCAGGTGTGCAGAGAATCACCTGATCAGAGTGCACTTTGGTACCAGTCAGCCGGATTTTCACGTCCTTTGTCTGTGCCACAGGCACATGGTAACCATCACAGTGACAGCAGCAGGTGTCATGAATTTTTCACACACAGAAAGCTGACAGACATTATTTTGAACATTTCTAGATCTTGCCAAAGCTCTCCATCAGAATAAAAACACAGGGTCCTCTGGTTTTCAAGGTGTTTAAAGCAAATACACAGATGTATAAAGTCAGGTCTGGTAACGCATGTATCACTGGCTCTGACCAGCTTCAGTCAAGGTTTCTTACAAATCTTTTGCTAAGCAACAAGTCCCTTTCTAAGTATGGGAACTTTTGATTCTGGTGTGAGTTCATCTTTTTTTCCCGGTGCTTTTCTTGTGTTCTTGGCCCTCAGTTTTGCCAGCTAAGCTCTTCTTCCGAGCTGAGGTAGCTGCTGGAGATGGCCCGCTGACTACTACACAAACAGAAGAAAGAAATAGTGTCGCTGGGATACACACAAGTCATCAAGGGTAAAATAATGGTGGTGGAGATGGGCTATTTTGTTATAATTCTAACATTATAAGCTTTCAATATAACATTTTAACTTTTTAGAACTCTACACCAATATAGAAAAGTAATGACAAAAGGCTGTGTTCACAAAACCAACTTTTTAGTTCATTCTATATTCTTCATGGCAAACAATCATATCAACCATTTTAAGTACAATCCATTCTGCTAATCTCATTTATACTTGTGGCCAGGCTTTCCCCCTTAGCTCCTGATACAGAAATCCAACTGGTCATTAGAACTGTCTCTACTTATATCTGAAAAGAAATATAAACTAAACATGCTTAAAACTGAATATCATTTTCCCTATAGGTACCATATCCTCTTTCATCTTCCATCTCATTACTATGCAAGGCTGCAAAATTGGAAGGGCAGAAGCATTCTTTCTTGAGTCAGAACTTACTCTGTGTCTGTACCATTGTCAAAGCCAGGGCTAACCAGAGCTACTCTGAGTGCAGTCACACTTCTACTATGCAAGCATAGGCTTGTCAGGCTGACATTTCTGCTATGGATTATACTCATTGTTAACAATTAAGCTGATTGGCCGATAGCTTGGCAGGAAGAGATTGAGTGCGAGAGCCAGTCTAGGAGAATTCTGGGAAGAGGAAAGGCAGAGTCAGAGAATTGCCGATAAACTCAGAGAAGCAAGATAAGACGACATACTGAGAAAAGGTACCAAGCCACATGGTTAAACATAGATAAGAATTATGGGTTAATTTAAGTGTAAGAGTTAGCTAGTAACAAGCCTGAGCTATCGGCTGAGTATTTATAAGTAATATTCAGCCTCTGAGTCAGTTATTTGGGACCAGATGGTCAGGACAGGAAACGTCCGTTTACACATTTCTTCATATGACAAGCAGTCAGCAACAAAGAAAGAAGAACAACTATAACAACAGTGTTTAAAGACAACAGAAAGTGACAGAATTGGATAGCTAATAGAGACGAATCAACATGTACAAGAAGAGAGCAACACAGGACTGCTCATTCTCTTTAATCTCACCATTCCCAT
This sequence comes from Peromyscus attwateri, assembly GCA_902168425.1. NCBI lineage: Eukaryota > Metazoa > Chordata > Mammalia > Rodentia > Cricetidae > Peromyscus > Peromyscus attwateri. The sequence continues at coordinate 7,988 of CABHPP010140762.1, read as the reverse complement.
CTAATAGCTTTTAGTTTGAGAACTGGTCTCAATGTCCATCACATAATTCAGCTAAAATGCCAACATAAAAGACAGTCTTACTAGCAGGAAGAAGCAGATGACAAGTATTGGGACCACGACAGCTGACAGGAAGGGAGAGAGTGTAGTTCACACATAACTATGATCAGTTAATCTACTGCATGCACAGAAAGCCTCAGGTAGTGCAGGCTACTTGAAGAGAACTGAATTTGTGAGCTGTCAGCCACCTGAAGGGACATAATTTTACAATCTGAGGTCAGCAAATTTAACTCTTTACTTTTAAAATAAAACATATTCTTTGGAAAAATATAACTGAAATACCAGAATGCAAAGCTTCTATAACGTATTATTTATAATGTCTAGGCTATAGTTAAAAAGTTACTGGATACAATTAAAAAGTTACTTAATATACTAAGATTAATGTATGGTATTATAAATATTTAACACAACAAGAAACAGAAAAACATCGTTCTTGTAAAGGAGAAAACTGACACAGACCAATCAGGAAATGAATAATTTAAAAAACAATTTTTAGAGCAGCAACTTCATGCTCAGTGGTAAAATAAATCCTTATGCTCATAATAAATAAAAACTTGTAAGTCTTGAAAGAAAACCTAACAAGAATCAAATAGAATGCTTCAAATTAAAGCATAAAACTAAAATAACCGAAATAAAAACTGGTTGGGTTTAACAGCCAACTGAGGCAAAATGAAAAGTGTTCAAGTGTTCTACTTGATGGAAGGAGGTATAGACAGGAGGAAGAAATTAGGATTATACCAAGAATGCAAAGAAAGAAGAAGGAAGATGAGGAGCAGGTGCAGCCATAATCACACTGCTGAAAGCCACACACCCAGAGAAAACACTGGCACAGGCAGAGAAACCCACAAGTGTCATATTCGTGGACACTTCAAATTAACTAGCACTTCTTCCAGAAACAGTGGGAACTAGAAGACAGTGGAACATCAGTAGGGCCGTCAAGGAACAAATCTGTTCTACACAGAATGAGAGCAAAATTACCTTGTAAGAATAGGCAAAGACGTTTTTTGTCGTGATAAAATGACTATGTTGCCAGCAGACCCACAGTATAAGAAATGGCAAAAAGTCTTCGGCTTAATGAAACCAGTCAGGATACAGACTTCAATGAAGGAAGGACAAACTCAGAAAACAGCACCTGTGGCCAAGTACAGGGCCATATCTCCCCTCCCCACTTCATTTCCTTAACATAAACTATTACTTAAGGGAACTATCATAGCACTGTATTTTATTGTTTATACTGCATGTGAAATTAACACACACACATAGATAACTATAGAGAAAGGACAGAGGAAATGAAGGTAAAAGAAAAAGTCAAGGAATCTGCAAGTTTCCTATGTATTATTTTGGATGACACACAATTAACTCAAAGTAGACCATAAAATGCTAAGAATGTGTATTTAGAGCAATCAATAAATGAATACTGCAAAAATACAACAAAAAGCAACACACGTATTTAAGTGAAATTCTACAGATTACTGAATCAATTCAAATAAAGCAGACAAGAATAAAAATAAGGAAAAAAACAAAGAAGTCTTGTCAATAATTACATTGAGAGTCAATGGAATATAAACACCACAATAATAAACATGGCTGATATCTTTAGTGAATTTTTAATGTCAAATATATTCTGCCTATAAGATAATTTAAATACTTAGATTGAGTAAAGCTCAGAAAGCTGAAGAGTTATACTCACATCAAATAAAATAAACTAAGAGCAAATATTACCAGAATCTAGAGAGAAATTTCACTGTGATAAATGGGTGAACAAAATAATACCTAACAACTGTATATATAGCCATTAAATAATAGTTCTCTAAAATATACAAAACTAACACTCATTGAATTCAAGGAAAAGTAAATAATTCTGTAACTGAAATTGCCCTTTATATTATTGATAAATAACCAAATATTTCTTCCTCCTGTCTATAGCTCCTTCCATGAAGTAGAATACTTGAACACTACAACATCAACAACCATGATTTTAATTGAGTGATACAATTTCATCTGTTCAGATCACTGAACTCTACTGAATACATTTTTTGTTGTTTTTGAGATGGTACTATGGATCAAACCCAGAGCTTTGCATATGCACAAGTCTTATTTAAAAGACAGAAATCATATAAAGTGTTTAATAATTAAGAATTAAATAATAAATTGGCATATCCGCCCTCCATTACTAGAATTTAACTAGGGCAAGTTTTCCTAAATCAATAAAAAAAGGGTACACTAGACATAAAGAATAAAGGTAAAACCTACAGGAAGAAGTGGAAAGGAGAAACCAAGAGGAGGAATCCTTCAAGAATAAAGCAAGCAGAGTAACAAGTAAAAGGCAATCTTTTAAAAGGCCAGAAAATTGATGAATCCTTAGTGAGTGCAAGCAAAAAAAAAGAAAAAAAGGCAAAACACAACGTAGTATCAGATACAGCAAAACAGTTATGAAGAAAGAGCAAAGTGGACATCATAAGACAAAATGAATAAATGAATAAATTCCCTGACAAATGTGAGTCATCAAACCTGCTATAAAATGAAACATAAAAATTAATTTTTAACCAAGAACTTAAGGTGGAAATTAAAATCTTATAAAACGTATTTAGAAAACACAAAAGGAGAAATATTTCCCAGACCTTTTATGAAAATACTACCACTCTGACAGTAACGCTGAAAAAGACAGTCTGGACACAAAACTACAGAGCAATGCCTTCCCATATGTGACACAGAAATCCTCATACCTGGACGGAATCCAGCTTGTTCCAGTGGTGGTTTCGGTTTCTGTGTATCACATAGCATGAACAGGGAGCATTCACCTCTGAATTGCAAAAGTGGCTTAATATTTTAAAACCCACTTATAACACATTCAACACCATTTTAACTTTGCTACTCAAATATGTTCATGCCGTGCATTTACAGGGTAATTAGTACGTAAGGAACAGCAACGTGTTCTGCAATCCCAAGAGAATTCATACCTTTGGTCCCCTGATTACTGGCTCTGCTGACTGACACAAGTCACACCTCTTCGGCTGTTTTTTTCATTGTCATGGACATAAAAACAATACAAATTTCTTAGAAAGGGGAACTATACAAATGTCAGTTTTGTATTGTATATTAAATGCATCAAAATAATATTTACGCAACTGTGCAGTGTTGACCACTAGCGTTATAGCCCTTATTTGTTTGACTCTACAAGATTCAAATCTATTTAAAATACTGACTGATTCATAAGGCAGGAGTGCCATGATTTATCTGGCAGAAATGGAGGTTAGCTATAGCCAAGAGCAATAAAAGAAACTACTGTTCAGTGAATGTTTATAATGTAACCAAGTATTTTACACACATGTGTTCACTTCGGACAATGCCATAAAAGAATCATTACCCAGATTTTCTTAGTGGAGACTAAGGATTAGCGTCAGGCAGGTCACATGACTAACAAGTAGCAGAGCTGAGATCTTAGTAAATATGTCCTTCTGACTCTAAGCCATAAACTCATAATAAAAAGAATATCTAAAAACACTAAAACCTTGAAAAGAATCACGACATCTCTGCCATGAGTTTGTATAAAGAAACCAAAAAAATGAACGGGGTTAGAGTACCAATCTAGGACGGGGAATAGGGAGGAAGATCATCAGATCAGAAAAGCAGCATGAGAGAACAGGTAAAAATACGAAGATGGAGAACATCTTTGGCAGCCATGGGAGAAGGATCAACACACAATCACACTGGCAAGAAGTTATAACAGAAATGCTGACAGAAGAGCTGAATTTGGGGGTCACATCACCAGACTACAGACGGAAGATAAAAACACCGGACAACATAAAATGATGCCTTAGGACCAACAGCTATGGGGGGGAAGACAGGGAAGCAAAGGCAGACAGGAGGATTACATAGATAAGAGCGTGTACAATGAGTCATGATAATAGGTTTTGAGTTTGACTTCACTACTGGGAAAGCGGTAGGGAATGGTCTGATCTGACATCATCAGACAAACACTACCCCGCCCGCTGTTACTGCTATATGGAATCCAGAGTTCAAACACATCTCTAACCTGCTTTGCCGCTTGCTTTAGTGCTCTTTAAGGGAGCCGGTGGTGTGGGGAGGATCTTTGCAGGTGTATACGTATTTAGGGAAATTTTTCTTCTCATTGCTGGACTGGCACGTGAGGCCATAGAGGCTGAAAGAAATAAACAAAATATAACAACTTCCTACCAAGTCTGTCTTAACACTACGAAAACTGTTTTTTACTCGCATTTTTACAGTCTTGGGAGTTGAACCCAGGGCGTCATATATGCTGGGAAAGTACTATGACACTAAGCCTTAATCCTAGCCTTTTATTTCTCCTTTTTACTTTGAGACAGCCTAAGATGCTCAGGGCGGCCCTGTAACTCACTCTTGCTCAGGCTAGTCTTGAAATTGTAATCCTTCTGCCTCAGTCTTCTGAGAGGGTAGGATTACAGGCCTATGCCACAAGACCCAACTACAAAAATTCTAATGATATAATATAGTAAGTAAAATTATGCCCAATAATTAGTACAAATAATAGTATATAATAGAAAAGAAAAGGTTCACAGTCAATTCAGCCAAGTTATCTTTCTAATAGAAAGGCAGTTCTCTCACAGTCTTAGCTCAAATCAATGTTTATACTGCAACTATATTATTTCAACAGTACATAGCAAAGAACTCCTCCCCCAAACCCACATAGAAACATATTACTTGTATTCTGCTCTAAGAGGCCCTTAAAGGGATGGTAGGGAGCCATGGTATAGCTTTATTGCCTATAACAAACAGTAATTTTAAAGAGGATCCTAATGACAAGTGTAGACTTAGGGATTATTTATTTATAAGCATCTTCATCTACTGACATATCATAGCTAAGAAAGAACTAACTATCGTAAGCAGTCCAATACATCACGTTCTCTTTCTTTGTTACACAGCTGAGAGCTATCTTCCCTGGAAGGGAGGGGGATTGATAGCTGTTCTCCCCTTCCACAGCCCAGTTTTCTACTCAACATGGAGACACTGAATGGTGCAGAAAGAGTAGGTGAAGAATTAATCGTTGGCCATGAAGTCCTATGGGAAAAGATGGGACACACTGCAGGGAGCACATGGGGCTCACTTGTATGAGTGTCTGAGCTCACTGTCAATATACTGCTGTCAGTCTTCTTCAGTTACAACTTCTGAAGTCTGTCCTCGGTGAAGAAAAGCCTTCTAACACTACCAGATTAGCAATGTCTTCTCCTGTGCTATAAACACTGCAGAATCAGTACAGTTCTGTGCTTACTGGGAATTAAATATAAATAATGTAAACTCACAGTACTTATACTAAGTATAAATTCTGCAACTGGTCTATAAAATATGAGATTCAGATATTTCATAACTGGCAGCACATTTTATTTAGTAGTCCAAAAGAACTGGAGGTGGGGTATAACAAAGGCTTTAGCAGAGCTGGGTTTTAGTACTGTTTAACAACTGACTACTTGATTGTCCTTAACAATGTCAACTAGGGTTTTTACTTTGCCAGGAAACTTTCCTCAAATACCATGTTAAACATAAAACGTATCAAAGCAGATCTGCTGGAGGAAAAAGCCACGGAAGATAAAATGCTCTAAACATTCAGCTTCCTTCTTACTCATGGATTTTCAGTGCTTGTTGGAAATCTAGGTTATGGCCAATGATCTAGACTGCCTCAGATGTCTACACAGTCCTATGGACTATATTATGTGATATACCTTTTCATCTGGTTCTTTTAATAGCTAACAGCATGGAATTTTAAGAAAGCTGAAAGTCTTGAAGTATAATTTGTACTCATGATATAGAGAAGAGGTCATCAGAACAAACAGGACAGGAATCTAAAATCACCTCATTAATGTTATAATAATACACTCTAATGAACTGGATTCACTAACTATAAAAAAATGAAGCCATCATAAAATAAGAGCACTACAGAATAAACCATAAGATTATCTTTTTCTAACTATTATATTAAATTTTCCCTAAGAACAAAGAGACATCACTCGTATATGACCCTTAAGTCATGAACTACAAACTTTCTAAAATTAAATAGTATCAATAGCTGCCTGAAACCTTTTTCACTTATGAGACTCATTCTATATTCTCTAATTGAAGAGTTGGAAAGCTCAGCCCAGGGGAGCAATAAAACACGAGGTCTAAGGGGAAAGCAGTACATGATAATAGAGCCTATTTGGATTATCTATGCCGAGGAAACAGCACTGTGTATTTTATTATGTTATAGATAACATAAATGAGATTAGTTATCTTCATTTTCCTGACTCTGTCTTATTTATAACTTATTTCGTTTGGAGTATTATGGATACTTAGAACTGGACAATTCATATGTAAAATCTGAAATTAAAGCCTGCTTCCCAAGGGCAACTCCAAAGCGAAATAGTTTAGAAACATCCTCATTACCACTACTGATTGACAGCTGGCCTCTAGTACCAGAAGCAGAAGAAATGGCAAAGGGTACCATCGCCTTGAAGAAATGGAGGGACGTCATTAGGACAGATTAAACTGTGACCAGGACTCCTCAGATATCCAATGTGGTGGCCCAGGAAAAGGAAGAGACATCAAGACAGGAAAGTGGCATTGATTCTAAGAACTTCAATGTCTATCATTTTATGCTTAGGCAGAATACATTTGCAGCACCTTAGAAAAGAGAATAACATGCAAAGAAAGATTGTGGTTTTCTAAGATGTAACTAGAATAGCTCTCTCCTCAAACTAATAAGAATATGTGAGCTTTCCAGCAAGCATAGTTTTTTGTTTTTTGTTTTTTTTTTAAATAAAACAAGATGCTACTCTATATGATATTGTTTCCTTTTACTGTTAGAAAAAGGATTTGGGAATAGAATCAAGAAAAGTGGTCTATTACACATGTGTAACACGAAGGAATTACTAACATTATTCCCTTACCTCTGTCTCTCCCAGAATTCCCACAATTACCATTGAATTTGCATTGTTAAAATCTGGGCTCTATTCAGATAATATCTACTGTCTGATAATTAAATAATAAGGAAGGTAAATTCCGTACACATTTCAGGGGCCTTGCGGAGAACTTCAGTTGATGGAGAAGCAATGGAAGCCAGAAAGTCATCTACTTGCTTTAAAAACAGGGCATTGTGAAGAGTTTCCAGAGGACAGATCGATGGGACCATGGAATACAGCTCAAAGCCTAAAAGAGAAGAAATACAGAATGGAAGAGTAAGATTGGCTACTTCAAAACTCAATCATTATAAAGGAAGGCAACTTACGTAGGACTTGAGAGTGAGTTCAGGTTTTTACATGCAAACACACAAGGTCTTTCCAGTCATGACACCAGATGCTATGCAACATGAAACCAAACAAGATATGACCATGATCACTTTCAATGTAACCAGACAGGACAGCATGCACACAGTCCTTCACTGTTGCTAAGACCTAAGGTAACAAGGAGAAAATCTGGGGTTTGAGGGAGAGAAATTTTCACCTTTCAATGTCAGATCTATTTAACAGATGAACAAGCTGATGCCATATTTCCCTGAGACCAGGATGTTACGGTATCTACTTCAACAATTAAATAATAATGAAGGTAAATTCTCACACAAATTTCAGTAGTTAATTATGTAGTTAATTGTGAAGCACAAATTGTAATTTTCCTCTAAGGCCAATAACACCCTAACGTGGTCCTTGAGCAACACTTCCTCAATCAGGCTGGACTTAAAATTCTGAAACATTCCTTTACTGGACACCGATAATTCCATTTTTGGAAATCCCTGGTTGAACAAAGTTAGACTAAGTGAAAAGCAATACAAGTGCAAGTATATCCACATTCAACTGTTGCACAGGCATACAAAATTTCATGATGAATCATGCAGCATTGTGTTAATATAATCAGCGACACAAAAGCACTTACACATACAAATTACTTTTCTAAAACAAAAAATA
>CABHPP010140761.1:22150-37345 GCA_902168425.1 Peromyscus attwateri | reverse complement strand
AAATCTTCAGGTTTACAAGGAATTAAGTCATTTACTCAAACTGACCTCAACTGATCTCAAAGAACTCAGTACTTCAAACATATGCTACCAAGCAATATCTGTATGATGCTTCCAAGATGTATTCGAAATTTGATGAAGAAGGTTTTTTTGGCCTGTTGGGTGTTTTCAGCAAATTATACATACACTCTGTGTTTGGGGCAAGGAAAAGTACATGGTTTAATATTAAAACTATATTAGGTTAGGATGTAAAAGCTGATTACTTGGAAAATCCAGGGCAGATAAGATTGGTTGGTAATTTTTTCTTTTAAAAGCAGGTTAAACAAACATGCTGAGTACACAGCAGGAATATCAGACTAAGTCACAAATGCCCTCAAAGTATTTTATTAACTGTGTTCTGAGGTCCAGCAAAAGTTCCAATCTTTTATAATGTAAGAACTTTTCCTAAAAATGTATCACTACTGGAATATACATGGAATAAGGGCTTCTCAAGTGGTACTGTAAAATGCTAAAAGGGAAGAGTAAAGTTGGGACCATCTTTAATACTCCAGTTCTCCTGGATAGAGCTGAGTACATTATTGGACAAAATCAGCACTCAATATCAGATTAAAATAATTGAGAGAGTTGTACATTTTGAATGTTTACTCCTTCTAAAACATGGTGAAGTGGATTTCCATTGGAATTTTTTTAAAAGGCCTTTATTGGAGGTGATCAGGCCTGGCGGGATTGATCTCATGAGAGGTTGATTTTGCCTTTGTTGATCTCTCTTACTCTTTGGCTTTCTGCCATGTGAAGGAAGTAGCATGAAGACTATTACCACACCTCCGCCTCCATATCTGTGAGCCAATAGATATCTGTAGATTTTAGTGCCTTTAAACACTGTCACAGCTAAAGAAAGGAAACCAAGGGAGGCAGGGAGGCAATTCTTCTCAAAGAACTCAACAAGAGGGTGAGGAGAAACGTCAAAGCATCAAGTGAAACAACACTCTAAATGAGAAGTGAAGTAAATGCAATCAACTTCAGTGTGTTTACCATGCAACGTACATTGAATGACAAGTGTCTCAAAGGTGGCTAATGCTGAGCTGAAAAGACAATTAGTTCTGAAAAATTGACTCTGAGTTAGGACGCCTTCCTTCATCAAAGTATAATGAAACATCACTTAAGCAGGCAGGATCCACGAAGTGCTGGTGGTTGATTGGTTAGTCTTCAAAACGAATGTAATTCAGTCACTCACACTTCAGTACATTACTTACTTGCTTTAAGAGCTACTGAAAACCACTGATACCTATCATACGAGTGTGTTGTTTGGGGAGTAGCACAGTTGTAACGACTGTGTTATTTACTTTCTGTTACTGTGATAAAATACCACAGACGAGGACATTTATAACAAATAAGAGTTTCGTTTGGCTTAAGAGTTCATAGCAATAAGAGTCCATCATGCAACAACAGCAAGTGACAGGCATGATGGCAGGAATAGGAAGCTAAGTGCCCACATCTTCAAGTGCAAGTAGGAACCAGAGACTGGGTGTCAGGCAAGACTGTAACCTCTTAAAGCCCTCATCCAGTGATGCACTTCCTCCATCCAAGCCACATAGCCAAACCTCTGAAAACAGCACCAACTGAAACACAAACATTCAAAAATCTAAGCCCACGGGAGACATTGTTGTTCAAAGAAATACAGGATATCCCTATTACTGAAACAAAAGAACGTATTTATAAATTACTGACAACTTTCATTGAAAAGATACTTGGATCATTGTGTTTGTAATTTCAATAATATTTCCTTTTTTTGAGTATTTTGAGTGGTTTTCTCATTAGATAATCTATGATTATTTTCCTACTCTACCATCCTATTTAGAGTGTGCTAAAGTATTCAAGGCTGGAATAATATTCTATCTCTACAATATGCATTTCACATTACTGCATACTTCATCACTTTGGTATATTTATTACTAATAATTTTCTCTTCTTAATATTATGCTATTTTAAGTATCTCCTTAAATTTATATTATTATTAACATACATTGTAATTTGCAAGACCTATTAGTGCATATATGCACATGTTTATGCTGTTATCCACTGGGACATGAGGAACCTACTACACTGTCCACCCTCCCACAGAAACACAACTGTCCCTCCCATGGATGCCATTAACTTTCCAAATTGTCAGTAGCTTCTCAGTTAGGGATAGGGAATATTTTTTTAACTGACCAGATATCTGAAAAGGGTACAAAAGCCAAAATATCTGGAGAGGAATAGGTAGAACTGTGAAATGTTCTATGGTCATAGCATGACTATTACATACACAAACTATAGCAGATATGGTTACCTACTTAAAACCTTCATGACATCAAGCCAGTTTAAAATTAAATAAAATATAATAAATTTTAGGCTAACACAGAACATGAACGAAAATATACAATATCATACAACTTTGGGTAACTTGACTAGTTTTTCTGGGCAAATTCTTTAATTTTTTTCTATAAAGTGAAACAAAGAGCACTGGTTTGTCTAATTCATTTGAGCTTAATATGTTTTTAGCATAAAGATAATGGCATGGCCTGCACTAAACTATTGAGATAAGGGCTTACTCAGTTAGTGCATCTTTTGGCTGGCACATTGGAACTAGTAAGACTATCAAGCGGATAATATAGATTAGGGGAAAGAGAACATTGAATTAGAAAAGTTACAAACAAATCATGAAATTCATAATCATATGACAGAATCCAAATTAAGATTTTTTTAAAGTATCATATTGAAGTACCTTCTATCTGGAGGTAGGAAAAAGTTCAAGCTGATTTGTTTTAACAGAGGCACAGCCAGTGATCTCCATCCTGGGTAATACTGCTATATCCTTTCAGTCAGAATTCAGAACAATTCAAACCCTCACTTCTTAGCATCAGGCTTCCTGCATCAATAAGGAGGTTAAACAGTTCCCATCTGAAGAGGATTAAGAGTCAAGTTTCTGATATTCATTAACACTTGACTCTGTTTCTTTGACTATTAGATGTTCTTTTTCCATTTATAAAGAGGCATCATACATGATAGGCACACTTTAGATACTCTAAAATTAAAAAGGTATCGTATTCCTCAGCATATTTTCTTTATTCCAGTGAAAATGAATAGGCTGTTTCTCATTCAATAAGTACAGGGAGATCACACCTGGATGTTAACTTTTCTTTGCCCATCTGACCATCCCACTCTCAAAATGATAAAAAGGCTATTCCTTTATATTTCAATACAGGGTAGATGTGATTCAATGAAATAAATTTTGAATAGAAGGTAAAGGCCCTATATTTTCAACCCACCTATAATTTTGCATCATTATTTCACATAAAAATACGCATTTTTTTCTGATGCAGCAAAATTGAAATGTAGCCTATTGAAATAATTGTCTAAATTTTCTGTACACCTAGCAAATTGTGTAAACTGGGTCTTTGGATGGTGAACCCCGTCTTTTTTAGAAGTCTGCAATTCTAGTCAATGGTTCATGTCACCTTGGAGGTGTCAATGCAGTAATAGCTTGTGAGCAAGTCAGGCCTGGACAGGAGAATAAAAGAATGTTAGTTGTCTTCTGAAATTTTTTAAACTAGAGACAGAGACATAGTTTTAAATATGCCCTGTTACTAGATTGCTATTCAAGAAAACTAGAATTATTTGTTGTTTCAAATTTTACTTGAACAGAGATTCTAACATAATCACCTTGCTTTGGAATATACTTCTCATATTAACCCATGACTGTAGAGATGGTTGGGCATTTAATAACACTTGCTGTTTTTACAGAGACTGGAGAATGCTTCCCAGAACCTGAATTAGGCAGCTCACAATTGCCTGCAACTGTAGCTCCAGGGAGCAGGAAATTGGCATCCTTTTCTGGCTTCCAAGGGCACCTGTACACATGCATTCGCGCAAACATGCACGCGCGCGCGCGCGCGCGCGCGCGCACACACACACACACACACACACACAGAGAGAGAGAGAGAGAGAGAGAGAGAGAGAGAGAGAGAGAGAACATGAATATAAGTTTAGTAACACAATTAAATAGGAATTATTAAAACAATAACACTTAAAATAGCTTTCTTTAATAATTATACAAACGAATTTGGGGAACATAACTATTCCTGATTATAGACATAATTAACTTATATTATAATGACGTTGTAGGAATTCAGACCTTAGATTTGTCATTTATTTATTATGGGGAATAGAGAGATTATAGAACTTCTGTTTTAATTTTCCCCTACTAAGTGGAATAGTTATTAATAATTATAATACTGTGTTAGTATGGAAGTTAATCTACATAGTTTACTAATATGAAAGCAGAAAACCAGAAAATATTTTAATTTTTAGTTTAGTTAAAAGTTTAGTTAAAGAAACCTAAAATATGAGAATTACTAAAGTATGTGTAGAGTGTGGATTATACGAGAATCTAGTCAATGTTTGTCTATGACAATAAATTCTGAAAGGATAACCTTGTTCATTGGACACACACGTCCTTTCACTGCATATGGAAAGGTCAAGTATTCTGTTGGGTAACTAAATAAATGAATCTCACACACATTTTGAAAGGGAAAGACTATAGAGACACAGGTAATTTTTCTTTCAGGTTTTCTCCTGTCTCCATGTGTCTATGCCATTTAGTGCTCTCTCTACTATTGAAATCCCAACTATATAGGGTATATATACATTTCAGCCCTAAATATATCTATTACCAATTTCAGATATTAAAGTCATGGGACCAAAGATTTATCTTTTTGGTTTTTTGTTTATGCTCATGTATTTGGCATTTTGTAGAATTAAAAAAACGTTACAGTTTAAAATTTTAAATCACCATTTATTTTCTTGAAGATAGAGTTTTAGATTTTACTATCTTTCTGATATTCTTCTTTGTGAATAACATATTATGTTTTTACTTGGTGTGTTCACAAATACCTACCATTTCTAAAATACCACTACCTCTAACCACAAAACACCAGTGTTGCAAACAATTATAAGAATTTTAGAAGTATCAACTCCAAAAATTAAAATATAACTGACATAATTCTTAAATCAATATATCCTTCAACACCAATATCATATTTTAAACGTAGTGAGAGTAGTTATAAGGAACTATACCATGCCATCCAGTCCATGAGAAAATGTGGAACATTCAGATTCGCATTCACTATAAATTATGGAAAACCTATTAATACAACAGCAGTTAATATTTACAGTAGCTCTGCTATAAGAACATTAATTATACTAGAAAAAAGTGATTCTTTCTGATCATTTCATACCAGTTTACTCGCAGAGACCCTTGTTCTAGAGCAGTGATTCTCAACCTTCCCAATGCTGCAAACTTTAATACAGTTCCTCATGTGGTGAACACTTAACATAATATTATTTTCATTGCTACTTCACAACTGTAATTTTGCCACTATTATGAGTTATAATGTAAATATCTGACATGCTGAGACACACATATTAAATCCATAAAGACAAAGTTGGAAACTATACTATATAAGCAAAAAATTTATAAGGGAGAAACAATCCCATACATAGCACTGAGAGACAAAATTCCTACAAAAATAACGTTGAGTTAATTTTGTGATGGCCATCTACTGCTGGGCATGGAGCCTGCCCTTAAGTGTGATTTGTTTACTCATTGGGGACTCCATTGGAGAAAAGTAATTTTTCCTTTGAAAATGGATAAAGCTTCTGGGTTAGGGATGCGAGCTTGTGCCCACATCTCCACTAGGACACCATCCAGAGCAGACCAATTAAAGCTCTCTGCATAATGCCACAATCTTGTGAGTTCACACATGCTTCAGTCCTGTTGTATCCAGAATGCCTTCTTTCATTGGTGTCCTTCATCCTCACTGGCTCTTTCTTTCTGTATCCACTTTCACAGAATTCTCTTAACCTGAGGGGAGGAAATTGGTAGAGATATCCATTTTGGAATGGATGTTCCAAGGTTCCTAAATCTCTACACATTATTCTGTTGTGAGTCTCTGTATTTGTTCCCACCCACTGCAGGAGGAAGATTCTCTGATGACTTGTGAGAAAGACATGGATCTATGAATATAGCAGAATGTCATTAGGAATCATTTTATTGCAACATTTATTTAGCTGAACAATAGTATTTGGTTTTCCTCTAGATCCACGGCCTCTCCAGTCTCATGTCCATGCCCACCCAGGCAGTGTTGGTATGAGTTCCATCTCATGTAGTGAGCTGCCATCCAGTGGTTGTTTATTCCCACAACTTTTATTCCACTATTGCACCAATTATTTTGCCGTTAGGTCACTACTACAGTTTAAAAGTTTGTAGCTGGGTTGGTGTTTACCTTTATCCTCTGGTAGTGCTCAAAGTACCTTCCAGTACTATGAATGATGAATAGTATGGATAGGCTCTAGGTAGATTTGAGCTTGAATGTTCCTTGAGTTATGTAGGTGTTGTCTTCAGCAATAAGGCCTTACCATCATTTTGTAGAGAGAAACCAATAGCCGTGTAATAGCTTGATTTGTTTGGGGTTTCGGTGGGGTCCCTTTGACCAACAACGTGATCAGTTGGTCAAAACTGAAGGTTTCATTTGGTGGTAAGAACTGCCTAATTGGGGTTTTTGTCTCTCCTCCCCATTTTTTTGATAATTCATCTTCAGATTTCTTTCATATTTTATATGTTTTAGGAAGTGTTTACTAGAGTAAGAGTCCATGTGATCCATCAGATGGCCCTCACTTTTGCCTCCTTTATATTCCCTCCCTCACTCCCCTGTTCCCTTTCCCTGTCCGTTTGACCCTCTTATTCCACACCCTCCCCCAGTCTGAGTAAAATAGTCTTACAAGATTTCAAGTAAATCAGTGTCTGAGGTTAAAACAAACAAACAAACAAAAAGGTTAAAAAAACCTGATAGTCAAACTTCCTTGTAAATCATAATTTCCTTTGTATGATTGTTGTAGCTTGGCTTATATCGTTTTTTAAATTTGATATGTCTGTAAGAGACTATCAAAGAGGAGTCAGTGCCTCAAAAAGTAGCATTTTCTGGTTATGGACAACTCTCTGAACTTCCTTTTCCTTCCTTCTGTTTTTCCTGTGGAATGTCACAAAGAGGTTCATTTACCCAGCAGTTTGTAGATGCTTCCACTGTGTCACAGATCATGTTGTGCTCAGGATACACACTTGGCACATTGATAAGTCAGCCTTTATCTAAACATACGGAATCTTGGCAAGGTAACACAATTTGGGACTTCATTAAATGTACCTGTGTATGGAAGACACCTCTACTGGAGTCAGGAAAACATTTGAAAATATTCAGTGTTTTTTTTTTATTTTTTACCAATGGTAAAATATAATAAAATTTTTGCTCTTTCTTAAGGTTTAAGTTCATAGCTTTAAATTTCAGAAAAATAGAAACAATTAATTTTTTTTCCATTGAGGTTTCATTTAAAAGTTTTCCGTGATTCTAGAGCCTGCAATATAGAAGCCTTTATGGAAGTAAGCTCTTTCTGTTAGTCATTCTGAAATTAATATACTACTCACACTTTAAATCTGCCACAGATATAGCTGTTAGGAACCAGATTTTAGTATTATTATAATCTGTATCACAATTGATGACTTTTAGCAACCATTAGGTAGTCACACACAACATGGAGTATAGTTTCTCAGAGTTTTTGAAATAAATTTATCTGCATAGCAGTTTATTTCTAAAAGACA
This sequence comes from Peromyscus attwateri, assembly GCA_902168425.1. Classification (NCBI taxonomy): domain Eukaryota; kingdom Metazoa; phylum Chordata; class Mammalia; order Rodentia; family Cricetidae; genus Peromyscus; species Peromyscus attwateri. The sequence continues at coordinate 29,658 of CABHPP010140761.1, read as the reverse complement.
CAGAAGTGTTCTTAAACTGTGTGATTCTTAGGTTGCACATGAAGCCTGAAAATGTAATTTTAAATAATTATTTGGAGACATTATCTTTCTGGACTATCCAAGGTCCTTTTCTTTCTACAAAAGACATTGTTGTAGGGTATCTACCAGAGAAGATGATTCAGACATGTGTTTAAGCCAATAGAAAGTCTTTATTAACCACCTGGTTATTTGGGATCCCAGTATACCATGGTGCCTTTCCCAGGGTGAGCATTTAAGCACAAAACAAACAAACAAACAAACAAACAAACAAAATATTCTGGGTTAGTATACTTCAGTTAACAAGAGTAGTTGGTTAGAAGCACAAGCCTAAAAACAAGGTTAGTACATTTAGAGAATTCCCAGAACTATGGACTTTGATGCATCAGGTCGTTGTTTTCATTTTGGTAGGTGGTATGGTCTATTTGCTGAATTTTATGGTCTGAATGATATTTCTGTCAGGAGTCAGCAGTGTTAAGATCTGGAAGCTTACAAAGTTTTGGGGCTCTATCACAGAAATCCCATGTAAAATGTTTGTCATCACCTTTTTTATCAGTGAAGCATGGGGAAGACAATTTCAATGCTCTGGTCTCATTCTTTGCGAGTGAAGACTTACTTGCTGATTTTTGTTTCACATGGTTGTTCTAAACTTTTGTTCTTTCTGAGTAAATGTTCTCCAAACAGAATTGGAATAATCTTTACCTCCACTGTTGCCTGTAAAAGAAAGAAAATTTGAAAGTTCGATTATAAATAAGTTATGTTCTTTCTGTAATTATTAAAAAGTAGTTGATCATTTTCACATTAATCAATAATTGATTCTCTTCCCTCTTACTCTTCTTATCTTCCCTCATCTTCTTATACCTTGGGTCCATGTTAACTATTGGGAATTCTTTCCAGGTTGAATCATATCATAGTGTCATAGAGTAACCACCATTCTCTAAACATCAATTACGTGTGTGAATAGTTTGACAAAGTTCAAAATTCCATATCACTCTCATTTTTAAATAAAGTTTAATAAAGATGATATTCTTAATTCTGCCTTGATTCTATAGTTATATATGTTGACAAAGAAAAGTACATGTTTGTTTCTATTAACTTTATGATATACCAAGTATACAATGAAATTTCAAAAATTCTGATAAGCAAATGGTTATTTAATCAATAAAACTTTCAAGAAAAACATGAATTTCCATAGATAAAGTATTAATATCACAATTATCCAAGCTCTTTTGGATTAGTTTTATCTATATAATATAGAGTTTAAACTGAACTTTAAAATATCATTTAACTCTGATGTTCTATTTTTCTATGCACTATATATTTACTCACACAGTTGTATGACAACACAAAAACAAAAATGTTACTATAATCACATGTCATAGGACAGGCACATAGGGTCGAGGAAATTGACTCAGATCAGTTGCTAAGTCATGCACATAATGTACTCCTTAAGAGCCAACCTGGAGTCTGCCTGAGGGCCTAGCAACAGGAGCTGTCGGAGTTCCTGATCGTGCCCAGTGAACGAGGGCCGACCACACAGGCTGGGCACTGGGAGGAGGGTATATAAGGCCTACCCTGTGATTAAATGAAGGAGTTCGCTATTTGCTTTCAAGGAATTCCTGGTGTCTGAGCCTTTGATGCCAGGCCTTCCCCCCCCTCCCCCCGCCCCGAAGGAGCCATTAGAATCCAAGCAACAATCACATGCTCAGCTACTAAACTGACCTCAAGAAAAAAAAATATGTTTCCCTTGGTGAAATATTTTTAATGCACTTGATATTTGAGCAGCATTAAAAATACCACAAATTGTATCCACAACTCTGAATCTTAAAAGACCTAAGAACTTTTAAATAGAATTTTTGATATAAGATTTAAAGGGGATTCTAAAGTGTTGCAAACTTCTGTTGTCATTATGTATTAGTGATAATAACAATGCCGAGAAGATAGATATATAGTCTTTAAAGTTGCTTTTTTCTAAATGCCATCATTTCAGTAGCCATAGACATGATCACACAGAAGGGTGTGTGAGAGCTTATATCTCCCTCCTTACTAATCACATTTTTGTTTCTCAGCAGGTAAGAGAAAAAAAAATCACACATCTTTATTTTCTAGAAATGAGTTCAACATTCTTATTATGCCATTGAAAGATAAAGCAGTTTAGTCATTGATTTGCAACTTATGTGGCTCTTCTAATTTTTTTTAACCCTATTTCCATATGCCACCAGATGGGCTTGCTGACAGTACACAATCCATCAAAAGAAAACCTCTTGATGTGAAGTAGAACTATGCATCCTGGCAAGGCTCGGTCCAATTGTGTACTTGAGTCTGATTATAAATATGAGCATTAGAGCTTGAGAAGAAACAGCAGGGCAATGCTTTACAAAATAGCATTCCTTGATCCTTCTTAATTTAAGAAAGAGGCCATCCATCACCTTCTCCTGAGGGGGGAAAATTAGTACATGGAATTTAACTTACATAACTGGCAGGCAGTAGAAGTAATTGTTTTCTCTTAACTAGATGAGTTCTTTCCTAAATGGCCATATACTGTTTTCAATCTCAGAGGACCGTCAATAAAGTGGTCAGGTAACTTTCTCTAGCATAAATAATATGCCAAGTACATGATATGGACACACAAGTATAACCTCAGACCACTCTGCCTTTTTTTTTCAGAAGCATTCAAGGATGAGTTTTTTTTTGTACTTATCTCAATCCAGAGATGTGAAGTTACAATGCATGCTGAGCAAATTAATGTGGAACGACTTCTAGATCCAATTTAACAAGGTTCCGCCAAATACTCATAATTAGATAGTGTCTTATCTAGGCTTGCAATGCTGTGATAAAACACCATGACAAAAAGCAACTTGGCAAGGAAAGGGTTCATTTTAGCTTATAATTATGAGGAAGGAAAGTCAGGGCAAGGACTCAAGGGAGGAACCTGGAGGAACCTGGAGGAAGAAAATGAAGCCAAAGCAGTTGAGGGCTTCTTACTGTCTTGCTTCACATCCCTTGCTCGGCCTTTTTTTTTTTTTTTTTTTTTTTTCCCACATACTCCAAGATCATCTGGTAACCAGGAATGGACCACCCACAGTGGGCTGTATCCTCCCATATCCATCACTAATTATGAATACACCCCCACAATCTTGCTTATATATGAGGCTTATGGAGACATTCCCTCAATTGTGATCCCCTCTTTTCAGATATGTCTAAGGTTGTGCCAAGTTGATAAAAAGGAAACAGCACAAACAGTTATGTTCAGAGCCTAATTTTGATGTTCAAGTTTGGTCCTAGAAATTCTCAAAGCAATGGGCAGACTAACATTTTGAAGTATATCAGACCCACGATGCTTGTTTCTAAGTAATACAATATATGTTGCTTTAGAAATAAGAAAAATTAGCTGGGCGTTGGTGGCGCACACCTTTAATCCCAGCACTTGGGAGGCAGAGGCAGGTGGATCTCTGTGAGTTCGAGGCCAGCCTGGGCTACCAAGTGAGCTCTAGGAAAGGCTCAAAGCTAGACAGAGAAACCCTGTCTCGAAAAACCAAAAAAAAAAAAAAATAAGAACAATTATTTTTCTGTAAAATCCAAATTTTTATTTTTGGATTTATTATTTATGTATCATGCAATTTATTGTTATTAATGTGATGTATTATTATAATTCATCATTATGTATTATATAATTATCAAGACAAATTATCATTGATCAGGTGTTCTGAATCCCTTGATTAGTCTTAGCAATAATCTCATTAATGTCCACTTCAATTTAGGAGTAGGTTGGGCTGTTTTCAATTTTTTTGGATACTTTCTTAGGGTTTTTAAAATTTTTTAAATTCAGTTCATTAATTATTTTTTGAGTGTGTATGTTTGTGTTGGGCCCTGGTCCCCATTTTGGGGGAGCTGTTGCCTTGCTTGCTGACCTTGATCAGATGTCCTCCCTGAGCTAATTCCCTGCAGGTTTCATTCTTCCTAAACAGCTTACTGAAGATTCCTTGTTTGAGTATCCTGCATATTGGTGTAATGCTAGAATGTAAAACATCTGTAGCTTACTTTTGCCCTCCCAGGTTCTTCCACTGTGCTGTAAGTCTGTATTTAAGGCCTCCTCCCTCCTTCAATAAAGGGCATTCTACTGAGACGAAAGACCCGCTGTCTTGTCTCTGTTTTTAATTCTCAGCCCCTTGCTCGGACATGGTGAACGGGTAGTAACGCGGGCGTTGCTACATGTTTGCATACATGTATATAAATTGTGCTATACACATATATGCCTGTGTAGGTTTGAAGACAATTTACAGAAGTCAGTTTTCTCTCTTTCACATTTGTAGGTCCTGAGATCATATTCAGATCATATGGCTTGGTGGCAGATTCCTGTACCAGCTCAGGACAAATATTTTCAAGGTTTGGATACATTTGTTCACTATAGGGAGGCATGTCACAGACATAGTACTTTTTACTCACAGGAAAGGTAAGAATTCAGATCACAAGGTTAAGGTAGTGTTCCATTGGTCCTTCTCCATTATTGATTGACTATTTGCTTCTTGCAATTATTAATTATTTTAATGATTAAATTCTTTTACAATATATAAATATTCATTTTTTAAAAAAACTAAGTCTTTGTAAATTTCATTAACTTTCTATTCCCATTATTCATATTCATCTATATTTGTATTTTTCATTTTTATTCTAAATATAAGTTTTCTTTTCTACAGCATTGCTCTGTTTTATTTTCAGCTCATTAATTCCAGTTACTTAGTTTATTAAACTCTTCAGTATCCTAATTTTGCTGTGCAAATTTACCCATAATGCACTGGGAAACAGGAACTCTCCCCTAGGCTGAGATTCGGAAAAATAATTTAGTATTATTTGGCCCTTTAAGAAGAAAGCATGCTGAGCACAGTGTTCTCGGCTTTCAGCTTGGCTGTAGACACAGTGACCAGCTGCCCCAAGACTCTGCTGCTGTGACTCTCCATCATGATAGACTGAACCCAAAGAAACACTTTTCCTTCAAATTGCTTCTAGGGGGTGTTTTGTCATAGCAAGAAGAAAAGAAACCAAGACAAGGGCAAATATATTAACTAATCTCAATATTTGTTTACAGTTTTTGACATAACATACATACGGTATGTGTGAAATATTAAGCAAATAATTTGATGGGTATGATGAGTATTCAATAAATTATGCTTCTATAAAACATACACACTTCCATCATGCCAGAAATTGCTCCTGAGTTCTCACTTTATAAGTTCTATAATTCTCAGTGTTAAACAACATTTCAAATCTTGTTAACCGCTCGTTGTAACAATTTTTATTCTTTCTTGTTTTTTTCCACACCTGGTTATTATCTTTTCTAAACTTCATTGAACAAACTCTTCAAAAATCTGTATAACCAAAATACAAAAATTAAAGTTAGATACAACATTGGAATTCTAAACATTGTTAAAATAAATGCAAAATCATAAATCATAAATTCACTTCTTTATATAGACTGAATACCACTCTTTATATAGATTGAATATAGGGTCACTTTATAGAAGCGATGTGTTACTTTAACTTACAATACATTACTCTGCCTGCTAATTAGGATGGCTCATAAACAATCACAGTTTTGGTAAGGTGTTTCTGTTATAAGAATAAAAGTTATTGAATATTCTAAAAAAAGAAAGAATATAATTTTTATAAATCAAGAATAGTCATGATATCCTAGCTATATAGAATCGTGAAATTTTATAGTATGAATTAGTTGTGGCTATTTATTTCCTAAAATTTATATTTCTGGTAACAATCGATAATGCTGTTACAGGTCAACCTGCCACATGGAAGGTTTATTTAAGAGTGCACATATTTACTTGAATTATAATATATCTTGCAGTTAAAAGTGCCCTTATATAGTTCCTTAGGAAATAAAATGTAAGTTTACCTTAAAAAGTTAAATTGTCAAAATATAGGCTATGTAATTATTAATCACCAGTAGATTTCCCAAACAAGTCCATTTCTGTGTCACATAAGTTGTATGTGATATTGCAGATTCTCAGTATAACTTCTAATAATTGTCATCCCCCGTGTTTCATTTGGATATGTTTTGTACATACCATGTGTATTTTATACTTCTAAGTTTTGTTTTGTCAGTAAGTGGTGATTTGAATACTTTTTCTTACTAACCAGTTCATAATTTTACCACTATGTATAAGTTGACATCATTCCACCAGATGTTTTTGTCTTACTTGCATTTCTTCTTATTTATCACAATAGAATTTGTCTATTCCAAATACAAAATCTTTGTAAAGCATGTACATTAAAACTCTGTTTTCGCAATGTGGAATGACCACATTACTTCTTCCTCCTTTTGTTTAATAAATGTAGGATATATAAGTATTAAAATGACTGATTTTTCACATATTAAAGTAACATTGAATTCCAGTGATAAAGAAAGTTTAGTTTTCAGAGGTTATCTTTGTTTCTGTTCCTATCCTTTTATTAAGTTTTTGTGTACAATTCTCATTCAAAGAAGTCATGTTTTCCTTCTTAACACTTGATCGCAGTCAAAGGACTAAGAATCAATGTTTTTCTTTTACATAAAGATTTGTTTCTGCTTAAAAAACAAAGGAAATGCTGAAAATAGATATTTCTGTTCTTAGATTGTTCATTCTTTTTTATTCTATTTTCCAGGATAACTGGAGGAGGAGAGTGTATATTGAACATTTTTTCACATTTGAACTGTTGACAGAATTACCAGTGAAGCTCTATGTGTGTGAAGACACATTCTCTTGGATAGGTATCTTTTAAGAATACACAGTTTCTAAAATATATTACAATGTTTAATTTTTTATTTTACTTTTAAATTTAATTGTTTTATAAATGTATGAGGATATTATTTTACATTAAAAATAACTACTAGTATCTTTTGGATTGTGTATTAGTATCTTAGGTTTATCAGCTAAACAAAATCAACAGGATATCTAAGTCTAAATATAGTATCTGGCTTCTATATGCTGTTGTTTTTTAGGAAGTGACTCATGAAACTGTGCTTTTTAGTAAATCTGAAATCTGTAAGTAAGTAGAACACCTAGAGATCCATGTGTTAGTTGATGTTGTAAGCGCCATATCTCAAGCAATTTCTACATTGTGGTACTGAGGCAGGACTGGTTTGCTTTGGAAAACCGAAGTCTTTGCTGCAATCCCTTCTATCAATTGGATGAAGATGATCACTATTATGAAGAGTGTTCCACTTAACATGAAGTCTTAAACCAATTGAGGAGAATGCCTGAGTATACCTTAAGCAAGTATGAGCTGCTTCTTTTTCTTTTGAGACAATCATGAAGCCTAAAATGGCCTCAGACTCACTATATATTTAAAGAAGATCTTGAATTCCCGATGCTCCATTTCTACCTCTACATGCTTGCATGACAGGTGTACCCCTGCATATATAAGTATTTTATAAAAAAATTTCAACTTTATTTATTTACTGTTCATATTTGTGTGAATGTGGTTTCAATAATCTCCCCCAT
>CABHPP010140761.1:0-22140 GCA_902168425.1 Peromyscus attwateri | reverse complement strand
GTGTGTGTGTGTGTGTGTGTGTGTGTGTGTGTGTGTGTGTGTGGTATAATCTGTGGAAGTCAGAGGATAACTTAAAAGAATAGTTCTGTTCAAAGTGTGAGTTTCAGAGTTTGGACTCTGGTTGTTAGGGTTGACAGTAAGTTCTTTAAATGTTGAGCCATCTTGCAGGCCTTTTCCATGAATGTTTGTACACCACATGTTTTCCTGTTGCCTGTGGAGATCAGAAGTAGGTGTCAGATACCCAAGAACTGGAGTTATGAATTGTTGTGAGCCACCACGCTGGGGATCAACCCTGAGTCTTCTGGAAGAACAATGAGTGCTCTTAACTGCTGAGCTGTCTCACCAGCTCCAACTAACAAGCTTGCTAATCTGGGTATCTAGTGATATTTAGACTGGCAGCAGCAATACTAGGAAACTGATAGGTATTTTGATGTATTTGTTGGCCTCTTTCGTGCAGTTTCACAGTTCAACAAATATTATGCATCAGGGGAATCATTCACTCAACAATTGTAGTAGTTGGAAAGGAAACACTAAAACTTCTTACATTATTTACCAAAATCAAAAGATAACTCATACCTCATACCACTATTTGCATTAGTATTGACTTTTACTCTTCAGTCGCATATTATCAGTGTCTTCTCTGCCTCCTAGAATTGGCAGGTGGTCTATAAGAGCCTTTAATTATTATTGCCTTTCTATTTATCTTATTATTGTTACTGACAGTTATTTTCAACTTAAAAATTTAATAGTGTTAAGTGTATTTTTGTTTTGCTTTGTTTAGTATTTGGATATATTGATGTCCTCATCAGTGCAAATAAAACTACTTCTTTTTATTGATATATATGTATATTTATTTTTATTGAGATAGATATATTTGTGTATATTATATATATATATTTGAAAAACTAATATTATGATATATTTGTGTAAATAAATACAAATATTGATGATACAGCAGTGTAATGAACAGTTCTCTAAATACTACCTCAATTAATTACTATAGATCTCAGACCTCAATAGAGAAGTGTCTTAGTGCAGTGGATGGTGGTTAACAGAGAAACCCATAGCTAGGTGAAGTTGGGAGATAAGTGTCTATAGAATTCTCAGCTACCAGTGAGGCATCTGTATCATTACTCAAAGCTATATTCTTATCCAAAGCTGATGAACCATAATTGAAGGAGGGAAAGGATGAAAAGATTGTTAAAGGACAAAAGTTGGAGAAGACTGAACGGAAACAGTGTCTTCTGGATATATATAAATAACTGTCCTGAAGGGAAACAGTGTCTTCTGGATATGTATGAATAACTGTCCTCATAAACTTATATAAAACTATGATTACTTACAAAAGACCTGCCATGATCAAATCAGTCAGCCTCTGAGTATGAGGTGAGAAAGGGTTCATGAGCAACCACAATGGTCTGTAACTCTACTTAGGTGAAACTTATCCCCTACTCTGGCCTCTGCAAGTGCCTACATTTAAATGTACATACTCCCCTACACACACACACATACACACACACACACACACACACACACACACACACACACACACATATTTAAAAATAAAATTACAAATAAAATAATTTTCAAAATTATGAATTAAGTGGAAATTAGTTCCAGTAAGGCAAAAGAAGAACCTTAGAATTTCAGATCAAACCACATTCATGACTTTTGTGGTTACATGCAGTGGGCTCATTCAAAGCTTCTGTATTTATTGTTTAGCTTTGCCAAATACAGATGTCAATCATGCTTTTATATCTTCTATTTGAACACTTTTGCCATGATGATAATACTCTATTGCCAAGGGTTATAGAAGCCTATGAAATAAGACATGTAACAATCTTGCTATAATTTATCTTTGGTTAAAGCACAGTACTAGGAGAGAAATCTCTAGCTATTTTAAAGGCCACTAACATAGCATGCAGTTAATTCTTTTGAAGCATAAAGGTTATGAAAAATTGTAGTTTCCAGCAAGTTACGGATGAAAACATGATTAAGACTCTGTAAGTGAGTTCTAGCAATCACAATCCTGCTGAAACTCATAAAGCTAAGTGTCTTTCAAACCATGCAATAGACTTTCTACATCTTCTACAGCACACATATCATTACACTACTTGTCATTCCTTAGACCATATGGCATCAATGTGTTTGGTGCCGTACACTCTACTTTGCTCTTACAGAAACTCTATGTAATATATGTTTCTGCAACCAATTTAAAGAGAATCTATTATTCAAATACAATAACACTGGTATAAAATGCTTAATGTAACTGCGCAGTATTAAGTATCAGGCTAGTTATACTACTTTTTATGCCAGTGTCTGGAACAAGGATGTTTATTGCAGGGCAAAATTTCCCTATAGGAATGCATCTATAGCCTGAGGCCGCCAGTATTCTTTCCATTGTGACCCCTATAGTTGAAACACAATTGTCAAGGCTCCATGTGCCTAAATACTAACAGATTCATAACAATCATATGCCTTGGTTCAGTCTATAAAAATCTGATTATGTCCTGTGTTTTTGTTTTCTATCAGTTATCCATACTCAAGAAAATCTGAGACACCAGGGCTATCTTAATGTGAATAACTTGATATCATCTCAACTCTTACTTATTTGTCCAAGTTCTTTCCCAGTTTGCATTCCTCAAACTTTCAGTCTGCCTAAATGAATCATTAAATTTCTTAGACTTCTCTTCTCTTTGGAGAGAACTCTCATATATTCCTCTCTAAGGAAAACTTAACTTTAAGTCCATCTAGAACAGATGACCACAGTTTATTTTAGAGATTACTAGACAAGAAGATGATTGTTCCATTATCAAATCATAGCCATCTTTCCTGAGTCATATAACAAAACTTAGATATTTCCCAATATTCCTAGTGACTCTGCCTGTCCATTAGTCCTGACCCCATCTGCCACAGTGAATCCAATATCCAACACTGGTTCTCTGGCAAGACTCTTGACTTGCTTTCTTGTAGTGTCTTGAACTACTCTCTCCTAACTTTCTCCATTTCAGTCTTGCTGAACTCTTTTGGACTTGGGCACCAAGACATGCTCACACAGTGGGAATAATATTACATTTCAGTAGTTCACCACAGATTCTCTGATGGATCCTGCCTCCTGCTTCAGTCTTTGTTTACTGGCCAACTTCTAAGTGAGTCTTTTTTATTCTAATATGAAAATGAAAGGTAACTCATCCTCATATTCATATCTTCCATGCTTAGTTCATATTTTAATAGAATGCCATCTAAAACAATATATATTTACCCACATAGTTTATTTATTGGTATTATTCATAAACTAATACCCATTTTAAAATATATCTTTTCCAGTGTAACATCCTATTTATTTCACTGTTAATTGATTGTGTCAAATAGAACTCCTAAACTGGTTAACAAAAGAATTACAGATATATTATTTGTAGATTATAATGCATATGAATGGATATTTAACTAATGCAATACTTGATTAGTTAATTAATAAATACAATGATTTAATACACATATATTTTAATTTCTGAATAATACAGTCATGAAAATAAATTTTAGAAAGTTTTTTTAAAGTGAAAGTGTGATAATTTGAATCTCATGTTGTATTAGTATGACTAAAAAGTAATTAAGGTTTATAATTGAGGAAATTGAACATCTGGAAATGAAGATAAAAGAACATCTCTTCCCAAAAATGAATGATAGAAAGTACTGAACAAGTAAAATATACTTCCTTATGATGTCATTCACTGTATAACACATTATGAAAACTTACATTCAATCACCAAAAAAGTACAAAAGAGTTTAATGGTGCTCACATGGATTAGTTCCTTAGAAACCAGGATTTAATGCAAAGAAAATCTCTCTTGATTTAAGTTGGCTATTATGGACATATTAATAACAGCAGAGAAATATTGAAACTAATTGGACAATGATACATTTAAGCACTTCACTCACCCCTCAGTGATTCCTGCTCACCACTATATTGTTGATGGCCTCATTCCGGCACCTTGATGCCCTGGACTTGTTTCTTCAAGAATTACCCAATAAAAACTGAAATTTTTGTTAAAAATGAATTTCAGATAAGAAATTATATTTATTTTGTCTTATTATACTTATTATACTAAAAATCAATTTGCATTTTTGCTAAAATTTAGTTTAATCTGGCCATCATTTTATTTTATAGCTAGTTAGAACTTCTTTATTATATTAAAACAAGAGTTGTTTCATTAAAGAACACTTGTAAATAAATACTCCCAATGATCTGTGTTAGTTCACCTCCTAGCACATTTAAAAAATAAAACAGAGCAAAGCATTATGGTTCATGCCTATAATCTAAGCTTGGGAACCTGAGGCAGGAAGATTATCTAAAATTCAAGGACAGAGTTTTGTAGAATTTGAAACCCTATCTTAATAAACCATAAACAAGTAAGTGTACAAAGGGTACCATAGAAACAGCCTATTTTGTTTCTGCAGAAAAAAAAAAGAGCTGTTAAAGATATTAAGACAGATAATGCAAATAAGCATGAACTTCATTTTATAATTTTGTAGTTATCATACTTAGGTAAAAGTGAGAGATGTATTTAACTCAATATGTAAATGTTTTCTTTAAGGCTTTTCCTCTCTTGGATCTGTTAATCTTAGATGATGTATGTGATTCTGTACATACATGATATAAGATAATGAATGAATCAGTTCAGATTCTCTTTACAGTTTTCAGTTTTACTACTCAAAGAGACAAACCTGTGTGTGTATGCAGGTGTGCACACAGAGCCACATTTTGAACCTGAATAGGTATCTAATAATTATGCCTTCTTTAATGAGCCAGAATGAAGAATTAAAAAAAATCTCAAAATGTCCCCTAATAATGTTTAATAAGTGTAAAAGGAAAGAAATTCATCTTATTTCTACCTATTTTATTGAACTCAAATTTGAGGTATAATATTTCAGTATTATTTTCTCTTCTGCTAACAACTACCTCATTATGTTTTCTGAAGTTGAAATTTTTCTTTATAGTAAGCTGTGGAACATAAAAGATGTAAGAACCATGAATTGTTGGTGATACTTTATCCCCCTTCAAATAGTAAAAATAATGACAAAGCATCATTGGTACTTCATATATACACAGAAAAGTTTCTGTACATAGGTATCCTGGTAAGTTCCAACTCAGTGACCTGGAGAAGAACTCATCCTCTCAGCACTCAGATATATTTGCTGTATATTAGACGAATGGACCCCAGAGAAAACAGGAGGCAAGAGCTAGGCTCTCAGGATGGCAGAGATGATGAAGATTTCAAAGCACTTGTCATTTCTTTAGAAACACTGCCTTACACATAACTCACAGAATTCTCTGCATCGATCAGCTTAACTTGAGAAACTATATTTCTCACAACAAAAGAGCTAAGTCATTATTATTATTTTTTGAAATTACTAGTGACCTCTATTTTGTCCCCTTTTAGTGCTATCTTTTTACTGACAGCTTGGGAGCCATTGTCAGTGAGCTACCCACTTTGAGGATGCACTTCACAACTCAGGCCCAGATGACATCTCAGAAGCTCCATCTGCAGCAGGATGATTCACATGCCTCTCAGCTACTTTAGGTGAGTACTCAGTTGAACTCAAAACTAAGTGTTTCAACTGTTGCCTTGAGCCTAGCTTTCAAATCAGATATTTGAGTTTTCATTGCAAAACTGCTGAGAATCATATCAGGTCCAGATATTAAATGAGTCTGAAATTAGTATAATCAACTAAAACCAGTGACACCAATGTGAACCTCTATTCTGGTTCCAACTATAGTTGAGATTTGGTTAACTTCTACACCATTCTTCACTGTGTCTGCATTGATGTGCCCATTTGTAGATGTATCCAACCGTCGTATAAATAAGAAACACAGAACCAATGCAAAGAAGAAAGCCAAGAGGTCAGAGCTAAGAGCCAAAACCTTACCCTTCCTCCTGCAGTGGTCCTACCTCTCCGAAGGAGCTGGTACTTCCTGTGTTAAAGTCTTTATATAGTCTCTGTTCTGCCTTCTCATTGGTTGTAAACCCAACCACAGGACTGCCTCATTACAGCCTGTCTGTATAGACCTCCAGGTGTTCTATGGTTGGTAATGAGATTAAAGGCATGTGTATCCAATGCTGGCTATATCCCTGGACACACAGAGACTTACCTAGCTCAAACGTACACCACCACTGCCCTGCTTTCCTATGGCTTGCTAATAGCTCTGACCCCCAGGCAACTTTATTTATTAACATACAAATAACATTTTGGTACAAAGAAAATATCACCATACCCATTTGAAGACATGATTCATTAAGTAAAATGTGTATTTCTTTTTGAATTTGTATTTTTAATAATTTCTTCTCTTTTGAGCTTATAGTTACATAATTTTGCTCTTCCCTTTCCTTCCTCCAAACCCTCTCATATGCCTCTCCTCTAATTGTTTTCAAATTCATGGCCTCTTTTTCATTAATTGTTATTACATACATATGTACATTTATGTATGTGGATAAAGCATATATGTGTGTAAAAATTTACATACATATGTATGTAAAAATTTATGTGCATACATATATACATTCCTTAAGTATATAAATACAGCCTGCTCAGTATCTATAATGTTACTTAATGCATGTTTTTAGGGTTGATCATCTGGTATTGAATAAGCAATTGACATGCAATTCCATGAGGAAAACTATTTTCTTATTTTCATCGATTCTTTAGTTATTTGTAGTTCTTTGTGTGTGAGCCACAGTTACCAGTAGTGAGGTCCTGATGTGTGTGTGTTTGAATTGTACTCTATTACTCTGTAAAAGTAGTATGCACATTCTTGATAACTGGGCTATCTCCTATAACCCTGTAACCAGGATATATCTTAACTGTACTGCTCAGTATTCTATTTTAGCTTAACTTTATGGTCAGGAGAAAATCATTCGGTTTTAACAGTCATGTCTGAGTATCAAAATATCCCTTAGAAATGAGTCCTAGCCGGGTGTTGGTGGCGCACGCCTTTAATCCCAGCACTCGGGAGGCAGAGCCAGGCGGATCTCTGTGAGTTCGAGGCCAGCCTGGGCTACCAAGTGAGCTCCAGGAAAGGCGCAAAGCTACACAGAGAAACCCTGTCTCGAAAAACCAAAAAAAAAAAAAAAAAAAAAAAAGAAATGAGTCCTATTCTACTACTGCTGTGGTAAATTAAATTTAGACAGGATTTTTGTTTCTTCATGGATAAATCAAACTTTTATCAGAAGAAAAGCTTTAAAAAAGATGCTTATGAAAGGAACAGATATTAAGGAAGAATATACTGAAATTTTAGCAGTTTTAAAGAAATCCAAGATGTTGTTCATATAGCCTAGCAATGTGGATAAGGCAATACCCATAGAGATAGGAGATAATGATTGAGAAAATTCAATCATATAACAACGATATGTAAATTTCCAGGGACCTCCTAATTTATACCAAGTTGTAGTTGTGGACACGAAAACCCATTGATATAAGGTCTTTAAGATCAAAAAGCCACAGAAGATGCTAGGAGCCCTTCATAGCATATGGAAATGTTCTAAACATTACTGAATAAAACTAAGTCATTGTGAAAACTTCATGTATCTAAATTGCCAAAAAGCATGTTATATGTGAATAATAGAATGAGAAAGAAGTCCAGGCATTAAAGGAATTGATAGAATGTACATTTTACATAGAATACACATTAAGTTGAGCTTTGAAGATAACAAAACACACTAATGGTATTATAACATAATGATGGACGACCGTCTTTGAGAATGAAATTCAAGATATCACGGATACAGAAACACATGGCCATGACTGGTAATCAACAATTCCATTCATCCAGCAGTACTTATCAACTCTTGTTGTTGGAACACTGCCTGTGGCACACATAGTTGAGTCAGAGAAAACTTTCGTCTGATAGCCAAGCTCTGCTTACACAGCCGATGGAGGCTGCTCAGCTTTCCTGGCACTTGTCTCTCCTTCTTGATAATGAAGGTAATTGCACAGTGCTTGCCATCTCTGTCACGTATTGACTTCCTGTTCTTCAGTGACATAGATGCATGGATTTAAGCTATGTCTAGGCACACAACATTATTATTGTCAATAGAATGATGTTTACAGTTTCATGTAAAGTATCTCCGCGACCACTTTGAACGATTTATATCGTTTGCTTTCCTTTGGAACTTCTTGTCTGAAAATTGACACAAATAATATAGTGGAGCTATGGGGCTGTTAGAGATTTTTAAGGACACCACTACAAAATGGTAATTACTAGCTTAAACACTCATTTGTTCTAATGAAATATAGCCCCCACCCCAGTTACCTCCAGTTTCTAACTGTGAAATATATGGTCTTTCCTTGAGCAGCAAGTGAGGTTTTGCAACACCTGTGATGACTGTATAAAAACATATTAAATGACACTCTTGAGGAAAACAACAGGAGCCCCAAAGTCAATGATGCTGTATTTTGAGCAGTGCACATAAAGGAATAATATCTCTTTTATTATTTCACTCCCAATGAGCCTGGTAATGGAGGACAATGGAGAGGAGGCAGATGTAGCTAGAGTTTTCTCTTTGTAGTTAGAGTTTTCCTGTCTGTCCCACAGTCAGGACAAATCTCTCTTACCCGCCAGTCCCATAGCCGCTCAGACCCAACCAAGTAAAAATAGAGACTCATATTGCTTACAAACTGTATGGCCGTGGCAGGCTTCTTGCTAACTGTTCTTATATCTTAAATTAACCCATTTCTATAAATCTGTAAGTTGCCACGTGGCTCGTGGCTTACCGGCATCTTCACATGCTGCTTGTCATGGAGGCGGCTGGCAGTGTCTCCCTCCTCAGCCTTCCACTTCCCAGAATTCTCTTCTCTGCTTATCCCACCTATACTTCCTGCCTGGCTACTGGCCAATCAGCATTTTATTTATACAGAGTGATATCTACAGAAGGCAGATGAATGGGAAAGTTGAGAAACAGATACAAGAACCCGAAATCAAGTCTCAGTTGTGAAATATAGACTAATAATGCTTTAGCAAACTGTCTGGAATCAGTGTGGTGATCAGAGACCTAAAAAGAGATGTACCCTCTTTAAAACTTAATAATGATATGTCAAACAGTATAGTTACTCTCAATGAAATGTACACTTCCATATAGTGAAAATAACTCAGGATTCTCCTGTGGGATTTCACTGGGGAAATTTGTGCACATGTTATACTCACTTATGTGACAAACTTCCCGATTTGCATGCAAATGTTTTTAGTTACAAGAATATGTTATCTTCCCCATTGACTTACATCACTATAATTTGACCTACAGATTCATGAAATGATAACTTTCTATTACTTTGGCTAGCATAATTACTATATTTTTCTGAAATTTTATTAGTATATAAGGAAATTATGTATTTCAAGCTATAGAAAAGTTCATTTGAGGATGAAATTATTGTTTTCTATCTATATACACATTAAAAGCTTGTAAAGTATTTTGTAACTTTATAAACAAAAATCCTTAGAAAAATGTATTATTATTATTGTTATTATTATTATTATTATACAATATGTTACAATTTTATTTCTCAGAAAATAAACTAGTAAATTGTTTGCAATTTCTTAAATCATATGACTATTTATTATTGAAATCATCCATTATGACTCTGAAGTATGCTAGAAACATCACATATCACATGCTGTTTAAAGATCAAGTATATGTTTCTGTATTTTTTGTCTATAATCATTTCCTGTTTCTGCATAACCCCTTAGTTTTCATTCAAAACATGCTGAATAACTCCTATAAACATTGAGTGGGAAATAATAGTGCTCAGAATCAATGCCTTCAAATCTGGGAGTACCTTAGTGAGGATAAATAGCAGAGAACCATATATATCATTTCAATTAGAGAACAGCAAAAAAATATTGCTGGATGGAATTTATTCAAGACGCCGTATCATGTTGAAGAAAGTCTTTGAATTCTGGCACATACTTCTCATTTCTGTAAAAATATTTTATCATTACATGAAAAAAATGGCAAAAATCATTTTAAGATCTCTACGATCAGGTGTCAAAGGAGTCGGCAGGATGCAGGTTGGTGGTGAAGGTATTTAATTGGCATCTCTGCCACTTCCTATCAGGAGCACATATGCTGTAGTGCAACTCCATTATCCTAAAACAACAACAATAAATGAACAAAAGGAATGGCTAGGTATCTTGTATTTACTCTGACTCCTTTCCCAACAGTGGTTTCAAATAGCCCAGGCATCAGTAAGTACTATCCTAAATCAAAATGAAGTATTCTAATTCAGTAGATGGAGGTCTAGCGTATTTTGATTTTGCAACATAGAAAACCTAGATATGCCTACCCTGGGAGACATTTTTTCTCTGTGAACCAGAGAAAATAGGGGTACAAAAACATATGGGAAGTCACAGCCATGACAGACACAGGCAGTGGGGATTTCCCCTAACGTAAATTTGTTTCTACTGTATCAGAAGAAACCTTGTTGGAAGGATCCTAAAACTAAAGTTCGAATTAAAGAAAATTACTGGAAAATAGTTAAGGAAATTATGCATAAAAACAATGTTGGTTTAGAATACAGCTGAAATCAAACATACGATACAGGTGGTAATTTAAATTTCTTCTGTCACAGTTCATCCAGAATTTTCACTAGTTTAATGTCAGAAGTGGGTTGGAATAGAGGTATCTAGACTACCTTCTTAAAAGTACATAATCAGCAAGTAAAGTGCAGAAAAGCAGAGTCCCTTTAGAAAAGTCTGCAATCATTCTGAAATTGAAACAAAGTAGCCCCTCTTCCTTGGTAGATTAGCTGTGGTTGGAAAAGGCATAACAAGTCAAGTGCTTTTGCACTAACCACCACTATCTCCCTTATTACTGTATACACAGCAATGATGATCCTCTGTAGAGATAGAGCCAACGTTCTATATATCAGCACAAAATGAGTACAGACATCACTGGCAGGAAACAGGCCTACAAAGAGGTACTCTGGAAAAGGATAAGATAACTCACAGCAAGTTGTGTGATGCACAACCTTAGCTATGGATTAGACAGAAAATGGTTGAAATTCAGAAGAATCTGCCAAGTAGAAAGAGCCAAATTGGAAGATGGATATGCATCAGGGAGTTGGGAATGCAACTGGCACTCAGTAGCCTGGTGTCAGAACAGATTCCAAATTCTGCCATCTGAAGTTGTGAGCAGCAGACTGAACATAAGCACGTAAAAGACCTCAAATTATCACTATGAGAATTGGAATTTCAAAGGAAGCTACACTCTAAAGATGTTACCTGAAGTCAGCAGATAATCTGTGCAGGACCACACATAAAGATATCAGTCTCTAAGCCAAGCTGATCCAGTGAGCAAGGCTCAGGGAACCTCCCTAAATTCAACTTTTTTCTCATCTTCTAACATTTTCTAGGCTCTCTTTTAGAATTCCAAAGAAAATACAGGGGAACTAGTAGTCAGTATTTTGAAATCCATGCATATAAGCCTCAAATACAAAGGATTACAGGAAAAAGGGGGGAGGACAGGATCCAGGGGGTGAGTTGGTTTATACACAACAAGTAGAATAGTCTTTCTTCTCCTCAAACTAGTTCAACCCTGAAATCCTGAATTGTTCCTCTCAATTACTGTGCTTGTTTTTAATTTTTGGTTATATTTTACACCATCAGCAGACACACATGCCTTGGACTTGTCAAGATCCTTAAATGAAGTATATAGAAGATAAAGGTATTGTAATATTGTTATACTAAATTTGGAAAGATCTTAGAGAAAATGAAAGAAAAAATTAGGAGTGTTCTCTGTTAACTACCTGACAATATATTTTCCTAATATAAAGAGCCTAGGGTAGGTAGATGACTGGATGGATACATGAATGGATGGATTATTGAAAGAATAGATAGACAGAACTTGAATATACATATATATTTGTATATGTTATATTGTTATTATAACTCTGCATGCTAAGATCCAAAAAAAGGACTTAAACAGCATTCAACAGTGATAAAATACTGAAATTTTCTGTCATGCCATTAATCATGTTAGTAATTTTAAGATATTTTGGGATGAATAATAAATTATAGTAATTGATTCACATGTTTATTAACTGAAAGCTTTGTTTTTTAATCGTGTTAGCTCATGGGAATACTGGTTGTGAGAAAGAAAAGATGAGAGTGGATTAACAAGGAAAGCAAAAAGAAGAATGAATGAATGATTTTGTTCAAAAAGTTTCATTTTTGCCAAAAACACATTTAGCTTCATTTAAGTAATAAAGTTGCTGGAAGTTGAGTGTTATGAAATAAGAAATTGAAGGCATAACCGAAGAAACAATAAATGGAGACTCTTTCGGCAAGTTGTTCAGCAAAGATCTCTTTGTAAAGGAGACATTACAATGATCTTAATAAAATGAAATAACATGCAAATAGATGAGAATGGGGAATAATATAACAGAATAGGAAGGAACAAATTATCAAGCATGAAAGAGCTTGTACCACAAGAAACCGAAAAATATACCACCTGCCATTGGGGGAGCTGATTAAAATATGTGAGGTATTGTATCAGACATTCAAACATACTTCTAATCAAAATTGCACTGTGGTTTTCTTTATGCAGTTCTATAAGTATTGGTCTTCTAGTTGCATACACTCATGTTGGACAGAGTTAAGTGATATCACCAAGGTAGCTCAGTTACTAAATGGTTGAGTTAAATGCAGGTCAACTTGACCCTGAAACTCATAAAGAATAGATTCTGTAAGAGCAATAATTTCTCACTAATTGTTACTTCTTAACAAAATAATGCAATTAATGGAACATAAGAATAAGTCCAAAAATAGAAAAGAATTGTTCAAACTAAGGAACAGCTTGATTTAATGTAACAAAGAGGTTGCCGAGCACCAAGTGGAATTAATGAAAAACATGAAGCCCTGAGACATACCCCAGGTAAACTGCTGTTGTAAACTATGAAGAAAACACGATTTAAGCAGTTCTTCTTTATATATTCAGAGAAAAATGAATATGCCAAATTATTTGGATTCTTCATACCATAAACCTCCAGAAAAAAATGTTGATATAATCTTTTTCAGCTACTGAGTAGAGAATTAGAATATCAACACACGGTTGGTTTAGAAGAATGCATGCTGCATCTCCATGTGTATCACTCTGTGTTGCCAGTAACAACCTCTCTTTTCATCTAGTGAGCATTGAAAATCAACTTAATCTGCACTAAGAAGGGGAAACTTAATCTGCACTAAGAATGGGAAACAAGTTCAAGGTAACATGGTAGTCCGCAGTAGGCAAGCAGTGGGTTATAATTTACATGCTTTGAGGAATGTAATTGTTGTTGTTTCAGAATATCTTCCTACATGACCCTTAGGTGTCACATGTGCCTGTGTGTTATTTCAGTTTTAAATTTAAATTTAAAACTTTTTTAGTTTCAGTAAGTAACTACACAGTTGGTGAAATAAATACTAATGAACCCTAAAAGCCAAGAGACTTACTTGTAATGAATGCCTGACAATACTCATGTGGCCAAGAACCTGAGACTAAGCAAACAGTCCCCAGACCTCCTAGGACGAAACCAAATACCGTTGTTCTTCTAAAGGAATGTAACAATAAAATGACACCTAATGACATTCTGCTATACTCATAGATCAGTCTCTTTTGCAACCATGATCAGAGAAGCTTTGCCTCCTGTTGTAGAAGGGAACTAACACAGAGAACCACAACTGAACAACATGCAGAGAGTGAGAGACCTTGGATCACTATGTCCTAAATTAAATGTCTTTATCAAACCATTCTACTTATGGCTCAGAGAGCTATGCAAAAGAGGAGGAATAAAAGCATGTAAAAGCCAGTGGAATGGTAGACACCAAGGAAACATTACATTCCAGAGACAAAAGGACTGGCATACTTAAGAACTCACCAGACTGTGGCAGGGGCTGCTGAGGTTCAAGTCAGACAGAGTTCCAGCACTGAGAGCAGTGGACACCAGGCCCCATCCCTAACCCAGAAGCTTTCTCCAATAATGACCACTTGTAAAGGAAAATTACTTTTCTCCAGGAGAGTCTCATTGCCTATACAAACTACCCTTAAGGAAAGCCCCATGCCCAGCAATAGATGGCTCAGTGGGTGATAAAAAAGAAAGAGGCATGTTATTTGTTATTTTCTGAATACTGTTTAACTAAACAAAGACATTGCAAGACTACTAGTATTTATGAATTCAAAGACAGTAGATTTACTGAACTTACTGCTGTGGGTGGTCCTCTGCAGGTTCATAGATCATTTTGGTATCTACCTGATTTGCCTGATCGAATTCCTTGAACTACTCACTAGGTTCTCACAGCCTGATTTTGTATCTTTATCTTAAAAATGAAAAATTAGAAGATAAATACGTGTAAATGGTTCTACTTTCACTAATATTAAAATATCACTAACATGAAGAACAGTATATACTTGATACAATGCATTAATAACTGTGTGAGCAATGAAGGAGCAAAGCACTTTTTGCATGTTTTTTAAATGACATTAATATAACATATCAAGAGCAAATGTGAAAGTGAACTCCAGGAATAATTGGGAGATATTAAACCTTGAACACAAGCAGGCTTGTTTGTTGCTGGAGAGCTTCTCTCCCGCTCCCAAGTCTCGCCAGTCTCTGGTTCCCTGACCGAACCCATTCATAAAATAAACACACAGACGCTTACATTATTTAAACTGCTTGGCCATTAGCTCAGGCCTATCATTGTCTAGCTCTTACTCTTATATTTAGCCCATTTCTATTAATCTCTACTTTGCCACGTGGCTTACCGGTACTTTACATCTTGCTTCTCCTCACGGCAGCTCCAGCCAGTCTCCTCCTCCACCTTCCTGTTCCCTCAATTCTCCTCTCTGTTAGTCCCGCCTATACTTCCTGTCTGGCTACTGGCCAATCAGTGCTTTATTAACATATTTGTCATACAGAACATCCCACAGCACTTGTTAGTGACAGATCTTGCACAGATTTTGCTTTATGATATATTTTGTTCATTTATTGTTTGTTAATCAAACTGGGGAGATTTAAACATAGGGATATTATGAATATGAATGACATTTGTGGATTCAAAATTGTTGATTACATTTATTGATGCTGAAAAATATCAAAGAATTTATAATGAATTATTCTGAATCAAATTCACACTATTGGTCTGTTTTATAAACCAGAGTAAGTTAGCATCCTCTTTACATCTATGTTATCCTGGATGTTAAAATATTAATCATATTTTGTCATCATTTCTGCAATTTGTGTTCTTTTTATGGGATATTTTGTGGAAGGATATATTGTAATTAATTATATGCTAACTGTTTCTTGCATGTGTGTGTATGTGTGGTTTCTAATAGCATAAATAAAGAACTCCATGTTTTCTTACTTTTTTTCTTAAAGATTTGTAATATGATTGTGTGTAAATTATCACATTATTGTCACTAGTGGAATGTTTACCTTATGAAAAAAATTGGTGGAGGATGTAAATATGGCTAAATTATGGTATTTGAAATTCTTAGGAATTAATAAAAATTAATGAAACATTTAAAGTCTATAATATGAAACACTTCTAAGAAAATGTGAAAGCAGATTTTAGGTGACATAAACATGCCAGCCATTTTCTAATTGCCTATAACATTTTCTTCAGCACTAATAAACACCAATGCTAACTATAGATAAGTTGGATAAAACTTGAAATATATTATGTTTTATTTTAGAGTCAAAAATTTATTTCATAAGTCCTCATTTAACAACAACAACAACAGGTTTGTGATGGCTAATCTTAGTTGTCAACTTGACATGCCTGAAAACAGGGAATATCAATTAAAAAACTGCCACCATTAGATTAGCTTGAAAAGCATATCTTTGGAGGCATTTTATGGAATGTTAATTGATGTAGAAGGGACTAGTTTACTGTTGGCAGGGCACTGAGTTCATCTCTGGGCACATCAGCCTGGAGTTTGTAAGAAAGGCTCAATCGGAGCTTGAGAGCATGTGAGTACACAGAGTTTTGTGGTTTCTGCTTCTAGTTCTTGCCCTCTTTAAATTCCTGACTGCTTGAGTTCCTGCTCTTATTTTACTGTAATCTGTAAGATAAAATATTACCCACACCCCAAGAGAGTATATTTAGTTAGGCTTTTGCTAAAGAATCTTCAATAATAAATGGCTTTAAAATCATTTAAAACAATCATAGGAAGTATTTTAAATATAAAACTGCATTTTATGATTAGACTTTCCATATAGATGCTAGATGCAGAAAATTTGATAGAATGATTAGATATTTCATGATTAATCAAATGGATTTTATCTCGTCTATATTCTATTGGTGTGGGAGTGCTGCTATAGATTGTGCTTTGTTCTGATGTAGAAATAATATGCATAATATGAGTGGTGGATTAATTTATTATACAAGTGTATGAGAATCACAAAAATATTAGTTTTTTAAAAAGATCTATATAAGTTTTGTACCTTTGGGTGACCAAAGGCCTATTAGTAAACATTCAAAAACTATGGCTCCTATAATATAGGTCTCAGCTAATTAGTATTTATATCTCTATTTGTCTTCAGTCTATGCTTCATTATAAAATCATATTAGAAAATCTAAATAACCCCCCTCCCTGGGCCCCATATTCTGGGATGCAGCTGATAAAGAAGACTCCTGCTTTACAAGAGGCTTGGTCCAATTTGGGAACCTCAGGTAATACACCACCCATCTCCCACTAACACTCTTTAAAAGCTGCTCAACAACCCTAGACTCCATCCCCTCCCCTGGGCTCTGTATTCTGGCCCCCAAATTTATAAGTAAACTTCAACTTTACCAGAGGCCAAGCTGTATCTAGGAACACCATCCCTGGCAGAAAACTTCTGCTGCACTAGAGGCCATTCTGTATAGGAATCCCAGAGGACAAGCAGATACCCAGAAACCCAGAAGCTGCACAGGTACTTGAAACTGCAAAAGAAACATTGGCATCCTGCTGTGGGATGTTCTGTATGACAAATATGTTAATAAATAAAGCACTGATTGGCCG
This sequence comes from Peromyscus attwateri, assembly GCA_902168425.1. Classification (NCBI taxonomy): domain Eukaryota; kingdom Metazoa; phylum Chordata; class Mammalia; order Rodentia; family Cricetidae; genus Peromyscus; species Peromyscus attwateri. The sequence continues at coordinate 5,110 of CABHPP010140761.1, read as the reverse complement.
GTAGCCAGACAGGAAGTATAGGCGGGACTAACAGAGAGGAGAATTGAGGGACAGGAAGGTAGAGAGGAGACACTGCCAGCCACCACCAGGACAAGCAGCATATAAAGATGCTGGTAAGACATGAGCCACGTGGCAAGGTATGGATTTATAAAAATGGGTTAGTTTAAGATATAAGAACAGTTAGCAAGAAGCCTGCCACGGCCATACAGTTTGTAAGTAATATAAGCGTCTGAGTGATTATTTTATACATGGGTTGTGGGACTGTGGGGCTTGGTGAGACCTGGAGAGAAGCTCTCCAGCTACAGCATCCCAAACCTCAGAAGTTTCATAGGCTCCAAAACCCCCAGAGGAGACACCCTACTGGACCTGAAGACTCACTATTCACCAGAACCCTTAGCCACTTAGGCCAGAAGACCAGAGAGAAACAGAAACCAAGGAAGAAAACAACCATTCAACAAAGACAATTGCAGGAATCAACACCTAGACCTATAACCATTCCAAACCCACATGTCTAAATGTCAGGATAAGAATGTAGTCAATGATAGAAAGGGCAACATGGCACAACCAGAACCCAGCTATCCTCTAACAACAAGACCTGAACTATCAAATGCAGCTGAAACACAAGAAAATGGCCTTAAAAATAACTTTATGAAGAGAATAGAGGTCGTCAAGGAGGAAATTAAAAAAAAAAAAAAAAACTTAAAGAAATTGAGGAAATGATGAACAAAAATTGGAGGAAATCAATAAATCCCTTAAAGAATGCAAAGAAAGTCAAGAAAAAAACAAAAAAAAAAAAGCAAAAACAAAGAAACAGGTGAAGGAAATAGTTCAAAACCTGAAAATCAGCCCAGACAAAATAAAGAAAACACAATCTGAGGAAATTCTGGAAATCGAAAATTTGAGTAAGCAAGCAGGAACTACAAATGCAAGTATCACCAACAGAACACATGAGATGGAAGAGAGAATATCAGGCATTGAAGACAGGATGGAGGAAATAGATTCATGGGTCAAAGAAAATGTTAAATCTAAAAAAAAAAAAAAAAAAAAAAAATCCTAACATAAAACATCTGGGAAATCTGGGACACTATGACAAGGCCAAACCTAACAATAATAGGAATAGGAGAAAGAGAAGAATTCAAGCTCAAAAACCCAGTGGATATATTTAACAAAATCATAGAAGGTAAATTTCCCAACCTAAAAAAGGATATGCCTATAAAGGAACAAGAAGCAGGCAGAACACCAAATAGATGGTATCAGAAAATAAAATCTCCACACCACATGATAATCAAAACACTAAACATACAGAACAAAGAGAAAATATTAAAAATATCATGGGGGAAAGGCAAAGTAACATATAAAGGCAGACCTATTAGAATCACACCTGACTTATTATTAGAGACCCTATCATCAGACCTTATCATCAACAGGGCCTAGACTGCAATCTTGGAGACTTTAAGAGACCTGGGATGGTAGACCAGACTACTATACCCAGCAAAACTGTCAATCACCATAGATGGAAAAGACAAGGTATTTCATGACAAAGTCAAATTTGAATATATTTAGACACAAATCCACACCTACAGAAGTGACTAGAAAGAAAACTCCAACCCAAGGAAGCTAACTATACCCATGAAAACACAGACAATAGACAATCTCACATTAGCAAAATCCAAAGAAGGGAATGCATGTGCAAACACATGTGCATGCACACACACACACACACACACACACACACACACACACAATCACCACCACCACCACCAACAACAAAATAATGGAAATTAACAATCGTTGGTCATTTATAATTTATATCCCTCAATATCAGTGGATTCAATTGGCCAATAAAAAGCCACAGGTTAGCAGAATAGATATAAAAACAAGTTCTATCCTTCTATTTCATACAAGAAACTCACCTCAACATCAAAGATAGATATTATCTTAGAATAAAGTTTTGGAAAAACATTTTCTAAAAGAATGGATCTAAGAAGCAAGCTTAATGTATATGTTCACTGGTATATATGCATGCATTAACCAATCAGCTAAGGCCATACTGAGTTACTGTCCAATGAGTCTGAATGGCATGCAAACCCAAATTATGTGAAGCTGTATAGGGGGCAGTTGTCCAGACTGTGTTTCTGTAGACAAAGGGCAAGAAGTAGGCAGCACCCTGGGTTTTGACACCAAATTAGAGGGTCTCTGGTTATTTAGGACTCCATTAATAGTCATGTGGTGTTCCAGAGACTCAGGTCTGCTGAAACAGCAGCAGGAGATGTTGGTGCTTCTCATGTTCTCTTTCAGTGATATCCTCTAAACAGATAATGACCCATCAATCAAAGGAAAAATCTAACATGATGATGTCTCAATTCTTCACATCTATGCTCCAAATGCAAGGACACCCACATTAGTAAATAAATATTACTAAATCTTAAATCACATATCAAACCCCGCATATTAATAGTGGGAGACTTCAACACCCAACTCTTACCAATGACAGGTCATCCATCCAGAAGCTAAACAGACAAATAACAAAACTAATAGACATTATTACTCAAAAGGACCTAACAGATAGCCACAGAACATTCTACCCAAACACAAAAGAATATATCTTCTTCCCAGTACCTCATGGAAACTTCTCCAAAATTGACCATATACTCAGTCACAAACTATGTTTCAACAGGTACAAAAAAAAAAAAAAAAAAAGAAAGAAAGAAATAAACCCCTGTATCTTACCATAGCACCATGAATTAAAGCTGGATTTCAACATCATCAGAAACAAGAGACATCCTACAAACTCATGGAAACTGAAGAATTCTCTACTAAATCACCACTGGGTCAAGGAAGAAATAAAGAAATTAAAGACTTCCTAGAATTCAATGAAAATGAATGCACAACATGCCCAAACTTATGGAACAGAATGAAAGCAGTGCTAAGAGGAAAGTTCCGAGTACTAAATGCCAACATAAAGAAATTAGAGAGACTTCATACTAGTGTGACTTAACAGCACCCCTGAAAGCACTAGAATGAAAAGGAGCAAACACACCTAAGAGACTCACTGTATTCCTTGTATTTGAGCCTGCCTTCTGCCTTCCCAAGGTACATGACACCATGCAAGTGTGGTGGTAAGTGGATGACTTGCAGTTCTCTCCTTCCTCTTCCTATAGGAGTCTTGGGTATCAAACTCAGGTTCTCAAGCTTTGTGACATGTGCCTTCAGCTACTGAACTTTCTTGTTAGGCTTCTGCTCATTTTTCATGCACAGGAGCTCCTTTTTGTCAGCCATATCAGACATAGCAAACCTCTAGATGTTATTGACATCCATAGCCAAAGCTGTATACAGATGCCTTTACTTTTAGCTTCCCATGTTACCCTCTTATAGCATTTAAGAACACATATTTCAAAAAAAAAAAAAAAGATTTCTTGTTCACTTATTGCAAGAAAAATCAAATGAAATACCGACATTGTTATGTTACTTCTGAGACAAGGAACTCAATAAAGTCTACTCCATGGTGAATAGTGTACTGTCTACCATTGATGAAGGACTCTGTCCCAGCTGCTTTACCTATACACAAAAGGGGGTATAGGCAGAACTATTTTTTCAGACATGAAAGCTTAGGTTGATAGTTTCATTGGTTTACCCAGATACCATTTCCCTTCTCCTTCAGTATATCATGTGGGAAGGTAATTGTTCTTTCTCCTCAATTATCCTTACTGACTTAGCCTTCATTGTGTCCCTTTCTGTGGAGCAATCATTTAAATGGGATAAATAGGGTTAGAGAGAAGAAAAATACAGTTACTGCTGAGGGGAGAAACACTAAGAGACACGACACTACTCCATGTTGTGAGAAGCATCAGCACACCTGACGCTATAATGCATATTTTATAATTGTTGTTTAAACATTAACATCAATATCTGAATCATCTGTATTTGCTTCTATTGAATGTTTTCATCCTTTTAATTATAAACTGCATGTGCTGTTTCTCCACAGATTGACTTGATCTTTTTACAGAAGATGAACAGATATCTGTAGCATAAAAGTAAATAGAATTACTATTAAAATAACATTCCCTACTATTGAAAATTTGTTGCAAAAATCTTAGATTGTACCAGATGGCGTTGTTTTGCACAGACTCTTCTTGGCAGCACACACCTATACGCTGTGTTACAGCTGCTGAGGAACCGATCTCTTTGATTACAGACATTTTTAGGCTGTGATAGTGCTGATACACTTTGTACCAGGCTGTGCCAAGCCTATATTCTTGACATGGTAGATATTCTCTGTAATTCCCATTCTCCCACTGTAACACTACACAACATTCATGAGGTCAGAGACATTGAATTAATTATATAATTATATAATTTTATATTGGAGACGTTTTGAGTTCTAATTCTTTTGGCTAGGTCCAATTTTCCTTAAATCCCCTACTTATTCCTCTACCTGACCTTACTTGGAAAAAAGGGTACTTGCTGCCTCCTGCTGACCCATGGAAGACATCTCACTTCTGGAATATAGTGGTCAGGCCTACTTGAGCCTATGTAATTATAATTCTTATTTCATACATTTTTTCTCAATTTTTACCTTGAAACACATTCCTTTACATGGTTCTACCTCCTAAGAGGATGAGAACACAGGGGTAGTATCAGGTATCTAAAAATAACTTGTCAATTCTTTCTTAATTCTAAAGATAGATTTCACAAAATTATTGAATTATGAAAGTTAATATGGGAATATCTTTGTGTTTAGGTGAGTATACTTGAGCTTCAGGTAAAGGAAGCAATTTAAATTTACACTGATTTCAAAATGAGTTGAAGTGATTGATTATTATTTTTCTGGAAGGTAAATACTAAAGTTCAAGAATGTAGCTTTAAACTTGTTCCTAACATGATCTTAAGACAATCATTTAATTTCCACATCTTTCAAAAAATTATCTATAAAGTATGGTAATAAAGATTGTTTCATGTAAATAGGAAGAGCACAAAATTATCTAATAGATGAAGGTGATTATAATGAGAACTCCTAGTAATAGGGGATAAGGGGTCTGAACTGGCCCAGCCCTTGTAGTCAGGAAAGAATTCCAATGGGGGGACAAAGTTGCATTCCATTGAGTTGTTA
>CABHPP010140760.1:28619-42962 GCA_902168425.1 Peromyscus attwateri | reverse complement strand
TTTTTTAATAAAGTTTTATTGGCACATAGATATGCCCATCCTTGTATTGATCACCAACTCTACTGCTCAGTGCTATAGTGACAAACCTCTGTCAGACACCATTGACTGCCATATGGATACAACGTCCCACATGAAGATGCTTAGTCCTTGTGGGACAGCTTCTGTCCAGGCACAAGGGTCACCTCATTTGTCAGTCTTCACTGCTGTTCATCTCAGATGGGGGTCCCTAGCATCAGAATCTGAGGTGAGGTCCCTATGTGACAGACCACAAAGAGAAAACTTCAGAAGAGTCCAGAAGGACATGGGTGGGAAGGAGTCAAAAGGGTGCATTCAGACACAGCCACCCTGAACCTGCCCTGTTCCAGGAGAGCTCCAAGGAGTGTCCAACCCAGGGACACAGAAACTGGGCTGTAAAATACAGCAATGGTCAGTAGTAGGCATCAGCATACCAGGAGAGGGAGGTGGGAGGTATGGAGCCCAGCATCCAACATGGCCCTCATGTAGACCTACAAGCCATCTCAAATATGTTAGCAGCAGCAGCATGGCAGTGAATAGGCAAACTGCTGACACAGGATCCAGACAACCTGGCTGCCAATCAACAGGTATCTCAGCATCAGGAAGCCACAAACTAGTTGTTCACAGAGGCAGTATCTTTCATGGCTTTTTGTCAAAATCTCAACTAGTTCAGGAGACAAAGCCTGTCTTCAAGCTCCTAACCTAGAGTGGGATGGACAGGCTCACCACATCCCTCCCTACCTTATTCCTGCTCTCCCACTCAACAACCCCACTCAGAGCCAAATGTTGACAAGGAGGAGTTTGAGCGTGTCCTTCTCATGAAGGCAAGTGACTGTCCTTCCCAGTGTAGGGAGGATAGCTTCCAGACATGGCAGGTGCTGGGAGAAAGGGATCAGACTCCGTCTGAACCTCCGTGTACTCTCCAGGAGAAGTGTCTTAGTCAGTGTTCCATTGATGTGAAGAGATACCTGTTGTAGAATATTATTATAAGATGTGTTACATTTGTTTATGCTGTGGAACATTTGTTTAATGATGCAAAGGTGTGTTGCATTCCTTTGTGTTGCATTTGTTTAACTCTGTGAAGCCGTGTTACTGTGCCTGTCTAAAACACCTGATTGGTCTAATAAAGAAATGAACGGTCAATAGTGAGGCAGGAGAAAGGATAGGCGGGGCTGGTGAGCAGAGAGAATAAATAGAAGGAGAGCTCTGGGAGGAAAAGAAGGAAGAGCAAGAAAAGGAGGGGAGGAGGATGCTAGGGGCCAGCCACCCAGCAGCACAGCCAGCCATGGAGTAAGAGTGAAAGTAAGATATACAGAAGTAAGAAAAAGAAAAATCCCAGAGGCAAAAGATAAACAGGAATAATTTAAAGTTAAGAAAAGCTGGCTAGAAACAAGCCAAGCTAAGGCAGACATTTATAATTAAGAATTAGCCTCCATGTGTGATTTATTTGAGAGCTGGGTGGTGGGCCCCCCCAAAAGAGCAAAAACAACCAACAACAGAGACCATGACCATGGCAACTCTTACAAAGGAAAGCATTTAATTGGGGCTGGCTTATAGGTTCAGAGGTTTAGTCCATTGTCATCATGGCAAAGAGCATGGTGGCATGCAGGCAGACATGGTGCTGGAGAAGTAGCTGGGAGTTCTACATCTGGATCCACAGGCAGCAGGAAGAGACACTGGGTCTGACTTGAGCTTCTGAAATCTCAAAGCCCACCTCCAGTAATACACTTCCTCCAACAAGGCCACACCTCCTAATACTTCTAAGTAGTGCCACTCTCTTATAACTCAGTAATCAAATATATGAGCTTATGGGGACATTCTTATTCAAATCACCACAAGGAGACACCATTGTGGGTCAGGGAGCAAGATACTAAGCACATGAGATGTCACCAAAGGCAAGAGGAGGCTTCTTCCAAGGACTTGTCTCCTGTCTGAGACAGATCCATTTCCATGGAAGATTAGAACAGAAGCCCATATTGAGAAAGAGCTAGGCTATCTTCCCATGTGATGAGAGGAAAGATCAGTCTAGGCTGGTGAGTCCCCAAAAAGTGAGAGCTTCTGCCAAGAGGAAATTAACACGTCAGAAACCAGGAGCATGTGACAGGGACACCTAGGCCTCTATGAGGTCTGAAAGGAGATGGTTTCTCTAAGGTGGGAAGGTCCCCTCAAGAAGTAGGGGCAGCCGAGCGGTGGTGGCACATGCCTTTAATCCCAGCACTCGGGAGGCAGAGCCAGGCGGATCTCTGTGAGTTCGAGGCCAGCCTGGGCTACCAAGTGAGTTCCAGGAAAGGCGCAAAGCTACACAGAGAAACCCTGTCTCGAAAAAACCAAAAAAAAAAAAAAGAAGAAGAAGAAGAAGAAGAAGAAGAAGAAGAAGAAGAAGAAGAAGTAGGGGCAGAGGAGGGGATGCCCTGCAAGGAAGTGGCTGTTTACAAGACACCCAATGCAGAGAGAGAAAGATAGTGGCCCAGATAGAAGGAGACAGAATGGTATGAGAGCCTCCAGGGGACTAGAGGGGACAGCTGACTACTCAAAGTCAGGACAAGAAGCATCTGTGCCTGCAGCACAAGATTCCAGGCTCCAAGAACTCTTGTCCGCCAAAACTGACATCAGTGTCAACAGGTGCCTTTGGAAGAGAGAAAGCTGAAAAGTAAGCCTTGTCACCAAGAGAAACTGAGTCCTGCAGCAGGTGTCAAGGAGACCCTCCGCTGCTGGGTATGGGCCTTCCCACCTTCCATCGCCAGGCACCATGCTACTACGGTGGTAAACCATCCTCTGGCCAGCCTTACCACCTATGGCCAGTCCACCTGGAGCCCAGCAAAGGAGAAGCAGCAAGGTGCATCTCACTAGCCTTGCTGAAAGGACTCTCTGAGACACCAGGCACCACAATCCCACCAGAACACTCCAGCAGGCCATGACTGACTTTCCCAGGGAAGGATGCTGTGCCGGGGCCCTCCTGAACTCTCCTGTCCCAGGACGGGGGGATGCCAGGCCCGAGCAAATGAATCAGTATAGCCACACAAAACACCAGCACACTGCAAGAAGCCACCAACGACCAGCTCTGCACTGATTGGTAATGGTGTGTTTAATTGAAATTTCAAGGTTCATTACGGGATGTGGATTAATTAAATTGAGAGGGAAGATAATGAAAAATATTCCCGCTGGATACATAAAGAGCAGGCCTGCTGTGGCAGGAGGAGGGGGAATTAAAACGTATGGACCGGCCCGGACTCCCCATGCTTGTCCCCTGGAAAGGAGTTGAGGCTGCTACTGCAACCTACAGAACAAAGATGTGCCACAGGCTCCACAAAGTCTCCATGTAGGCTCCAAATAGGCCCCACACAGACTCTACGTAAGTGTTCATGGTCTTCACACAGGCTCCACACACATCCATAGGCTCCACACAGGCTCCACACACATCCATAGGCTCCACACAGGCTTCACACATATCCACAGGCCGCACACAGGATACACAAAGACATCCATGGAGACATCTACAGGCTCCATGCAGATATCAACACAGTCTTCACACACACAGGCATCCACAGAGGCTACACATAAGCATCTGCATGCTCTCTACAGGCTTTAGACAGGCTCCATATGGTCTCTTTACAGTGTCTACCAGCTCCACACAGGCTCCACACAAACATCCACAAGCTCCACAATCTCCACACAGGCATCCACAGGCTCCACACAGTCTCCACACAGGCATCCACAGGTTCCACAGTGTCTCCACACAGATATCCACAGACTCCACAGTATCTCTACACAATCATCCGCAGGCTCCACACAGGCTGCATGCAGGCATCCACACAGTCTCCAAACATGCACCACACAGGCTCCACCAGAAATCCCCAGAGGTTCCACACAGGATTCCATAGACTCCACACAGGCTGCATACAGAACTTCCCAGCTCCTACACAATCTCAACATTGTCTTCACAGTGTCCATGGGTTCTACACAAGCATCCTCAGGCTCCACACTGGCTCCACACAAACACCCACAGGTGTTCACAGGCTCCATGAACTCTTGAGTAAGAGGGAGGACCCAGAACCTTCCAGAGCCTTCCTCTTGACAGTAGCAATAAGTCTTCAGGACACCTTTGGCCAGCACAACATTAAAGGACCTGCCTGAGGCCCCTGGACTTGTCACATGTGAAGCACCAAGACTTCTCTGGCAGAATCTGGGGTGTCTGAACCCAAGGACCAGGTTGAACCCTGAAGGATGCAGAGAGAGCTTGCTAAGGAGAAATATATCTAGCCGGGCACCAGGGCAGTGACATGGGGACCCCACAGTACAGACAAGCCAAGTCAAAGTCTGCACCTCCCTGGCAGGGTGGCACTTGCTCCTAGTGGTCTCTGTGTTGTCCTCTGGTGCATAATTGAGACAAACAAGTACTAGATGTTCCAAAACATTAAGAATAGCTTACATCGCCGGGCGTTGGTGGCGCACGCCTTTAATCCCAGCACTCGGGAGGCAGAGCCAGGCGGATCTCTGTGAGTTCGAGGCCAGCCTGGGCTACCAAGTGAGTTCCAGGAAAGGCGCAAAGCTACACAGAGAAACCCTGTCTCGAAAAACCAAAAAAAAAAAAAAAAAAAAAAGAATAGCTTACATCATTTGTGTATAAGTTGCCAATTTCCTTGCAGCAATGACAGTACCTACCCCTGTTTGACAAGATTTCTGTGCCCCACTCCTGCCCAGTCAGGAGTTTAACCCCCACTTGAATCCAAATTCCCCTACTTCCCCATCCTTTACTCCTTAAAAACTCTGCCATAACTGAGTTCAGAGCTCTCCCTGATCCAACCGCTGTGTCAGAATGGACAGAGAGCCCAAGCTCGAGCTTGCAATAAAGGCTCTTTCCTTTTACGTATGAACTTGGACTCCTGGTGGTCTCTGGGGGGCTCATGATGCAGGCCTAACAACTCACACACAAACAAATCTGAACACATACACAGACAGACAGGCAGACAATCACAAAGAAAGGTTCTGAGTAGCCAGATAACACAGAGACGAAGGAAGGAAGATACCCATGAATCTAGATAGCAGCTTAGAAAACATCCTATTAAATCCCAACAGAGTGAAGTGGCGTGGAACCTGGGGTGACCATCGCTGCTTGACAAAGTTCCAGCATTTCAACATTGCAGACCTCACTTCTCCAGCACCTTTTTACTTTCATTTTTAATGATTCTCAACATTAATGCCTTTCCCTTTGGGAAATTTTGTGTGGACTTTGGTAAAGGATAAAACTGTGTACAATGGGAGCCTCTCTAAACAAAATAATTCTTTGGAACAGCCCCCCCCCCTTCCCTGCCTGGCCCCTGAACCAGGAATTCCACTGTGTCCTCCTAATTACACCAAGAAAGGGAAAGTTAGAGATTTACTGGACACATCTGACCCCAAGGATGAAATAAATGCCTACAATCCAGATCCAGAGCCTGAGGCCATTAAAGGCAAGAGTTCAGTTACTAAATACAGAGAAATCAGAATGGTGCAGTGTAATGGGAAAAGAGTAAGTCATCAGGACCTTCCCTTTGGAGAGCGTTATGAGGGGAACAGGCCCATACAGTAAGACTAAGAAACTGTAGTATTCTGCTCCCTGGAAGTCCTTTTCCCAAGGTCGGGCATTTGGATAAGGGTCTCCCTTCCCTGGGGAGCTTGAGGAAAGTTCCTGCTTGATAAAGCAGTCATTCTTCTTATCTCTAGCAAAGGAACTTGTGGCCCTTCCATTAACATATGACTGTCAAGGTCAAGGCTAGATTCCTCATCCTCTGATCTCAAGCCACACCCAGCTCACACGCCCCCGCCTCCCATTTAAGCCTATGTGAAACTATACAGTATAAAAGGTGTAATCTCTTCTCAGTTAAAGGTTTTGGCAGCCAACTTGATTCATCCTCAGATTCTGCCTGGCTCCTTCTCCCCCCACCCCTACTCTTGAAGGAATCCTTCCAGAGGTATAAAATGGATCATGGATTTGTATAACTCAAAATGTAGAGAAGGAAACACCTGTGTTAAATATACAATTGATTCAAGCTGGAGCACAAAAAGAAATGGAAATTTCAGAACAAAAATAAATCACAAATACAAACTGGTTTTTAAAAAATTGAAATGTATCAGCAATCACACACACACACACACAAAAAAACGTAAACAGGTAAGATTTAATAATTTAAAACTTCCAGAATGCATTTGAATTCAGCTATATGCTGTTTTAAAATGTTGAAAATTTATATAAGCAAAACAGTATAAAAGCTGTGGCACAAATATCATACATGTATGTTTATACTCATTAGTATTTAGTTCTCAGTTTTATTTTTTTATATCTTTGAGGGATAAGATATTATGAGAAATAAAAGATGTCCATGGTAAAAATTGAGTTCCCAACTGAACAGGTCCTCACCACCTGACCTAACATCCATCCTGGCCAATGAAATGAGTACATGTATTCAAACTGGACAGGCACACTGATGTGCATATCCTAAATGTCCTTCCTTGGGTGATGGGTTAAATTTGATCCATTCACTGTGTTATTTGCTCACAACAAAATCAACTATTGGGAAGCACGGTGGTTTGAATGAGAATGACCCCCATGGACTCCTATTATTTGAAGGTTTGGTCCCTAGTTGGTGAACTTTTTAGGAAGAACTAGGAGGTGTGGCCCTGTTGGAGGAGATGTGTCACTGGGAGATGGTGTCTTTGAGGTTTCAAACGCCCACGCCAGACCCAGTCTCTCTCTCTCTCTCTCTCTCTCTCTCTCTCTCTCTCTCTCTCTCTCCCTCCCTCCCTCCCTTCCCTCCCTCCCTCCCTCCCTCCTTCTTCCCCCCACACTGCGTATGCTTCTCAGCTGCTGCTCCGGTGCCATGCCTGCCTGCCATCATGCTCCGCATCATGATGGTTGTGAATTAACCTTCTGAAACTGTAAGCAAGTCCAAAATGAAATGCTCTCTTTCATGTTGCCTTGGTCACTGTGTCCCTTCGCAGCAATAGAAAAGGTATCGAAGACAGGAGGAAAACTTGGCTGCTATGGAGAGGGAAGGGTGAGCTAGGAGGTTACACAGTGTGCACCATTCTTGAAACAGCAGTGACGGGCATGCAAGGGAGTAATGCTAACCAGGAGCCACCCACACGTGGGCCTGGTCTTCCCACACCAGCTAACAATCCAGACACACAGATGCCTCAGCTAAGACTGTCCCTAGGCTGTGTCAAGTCGACAGTTAAAGCTGACCACCACACCCTCCTTCCTCATCTCTCCTACTCTTCCTCCCCCTCTTCCCTTTCCCCTCTCATGTTCCTCCTTCCCCCATCTCTGTCCTATGCTCCCTCCTCCCTTTCTTCTCTTCTCTGCCCCTCCTCTTCCTCCCCCTTCCTATCTCCCTCCCTCCTTACTGTCCTCTTCCTCCCGACCTTCATCTTCTCCCTGCCCTTCCCCCACCTTCCTCCCCCTCCCCCTCTTAGTCTTCCTCTTTTTCCTCCTTTTCTCTCCCACCTCCTCTCCCTCCTCCCTTCCTCCCCATTTTCCTTCTTCTCTCACTTCTCTGTCCTCCCTCTGCCCTTCTCTTGTAAGGACACTTACTTTGAGTTTAGGGCTCACCTAGATATTTCAGGTTACTTTCACCCCAACACCCTCAGCTTCACAGCTATGAAGACCCTTTCTCTCAGTGAGATGAAAGCCACTGGTCCCTGGACTAGGGTACCAAGAGACTGTGGGGGTGAGGCACCATTCAACCAACGGTAGGAACGGGTCTGCCTTTAGTCTTTCTCTCAAGCTCCAGGCAGGACGGTGCACATGTTACTCATGTCTCTGTCTAGTATACAAAGGAACCTCTGTGGCCATAGGAGAGTCCCAGCCCCCTGGCTCACATGGATGCTCAATCAGTTGTTGGGAGGCTGGGAAGGCAGTGGGCGGGGGCAGGGCTTGCCTCTGTTAGAGGGAGCCTGCCTTCTTTACAAGTCCTCCTGATAGACTTTGGGGTCTCGCTGTCAAATTCACAGGAGCAGGCAGGTGAAAGTCATCCTGGGATGCTAAGAGGTAAAGACTGGCAGATCCCCAGTCATCACAGCATCCCCCAGTTCCTTCTGTGGGTCCCAAGATTTGATGAAGCTGTGGAATGGCTAGCTCAACGAGAAAGCAAACCTCATGGAGGAAATGTTGACCATTCAGGAAAGTTGGCAGTTTTAATTATTGTGAGAAGATCATTACCATCGGTGACTGGCAACACTGCCGTTTTCCACCAGCAAACATGACGCTGAGCACTGGGGAGACAGATGGGGACCTAAGGTTTTCCTGTGTCAATGATCACACGGAACACGGGACACCCCTGTGCCAGCCAGACACAGCCACACTGCTTGGATGATGGGAGGCATGGGGAGGACGCTCAGCAAGATTATCCTGCTTTGTGGTCTTCATGCTGTCTCTTCACAGGCTCACCAAACCCACTGTTCTCTGGAAAGCAACAACAAACGTCACTCTGCCAACCTTGCAAGTCTAACGCACCCTAGCAGATCTGTGCACCCCTGGACAAGTCACCCTGCCTGTCTTAGTCAGTCTCCACATAGGTCCTGTGGGGATACAGCAAACCTGCCTTTTAGACTACTTGAGAGGAAGTAGACCCCACAAGTAATCAGAAGAATGCATGGTGCCCCCTGAAGTGGGATGGGGGGAGGCGATAAGGACATCATTGCTGGAGCCTTGAACAGAACATGCTTATGGGGGTCATTCCAGTCTCCAACCTTTGCTTGTCTCTTACCCTGTCTGATTTCTTAATGGCAGAAGGTGCAACTAGGGTATTTGAACCCAAACAAGGGCTAAAAAACAGGTGACTGTACTTGGTTTGCTGTGCCAGTCTCTGCAGGACTCCGAATAAAAAGCTCTGTCCCAGCCAGGCCCGCAGGATTCTATAATCCATGCCCAGAAGCAAGACTCCAGGGTCCCATCTCACCTTCTGCTGCAACGGGCTGGCCCTCAGGAGAACCCACAGCAAAGGTCTCCTAAGATGCACCCATAGGTCAGGATAGCCTCTGGAAGCTCATCTCTCAGGGACTTCCACTGCCACAGGCAGCATGTCACAGGGGCAGCTAGACTTTAGGATCCCCCCAGAGCCAGGCTCCTGTCCTCCCATCAGCCCTGAGGAAAAAGAATGGAAAGAGCTTTTCCAGAGTGCCCTTGGCCTGAGGGAAAGAATCTGGCAAAAGAAAAAGAGCTAAGCTCTAGACCAGTGGTTCTCAACCTGTGGGTCATGACCCCTTTGGGGGTCACATATCGGATAGCCTGCATATGGGATATGAGTCATAACAGCAGCAAAATTAGAGTTATGAAGTAGCAGCAATAATGTTATGGTTGGGGGTCACCACAACACGAGGAACTATATTAAAGGGTCACAGCATTAGGAAGACTGAGAACCACTGCTCTAGAGAGAGGCTTGGAGTGTGGCGCTCACGGCTGACCCGAAACCAAGCTCTCTGGCCAAGCACTTGATCCACCGTGGGCACAGTGCTCAAGAGGAGCTGCCCGGATGGTGGCGTAGCCCGGGACAAATGAGTGACTGAGGATGAAAACCCAGAGTCTCAGCTGACCCATAGGGAGTGCCTTCCCCAGCCTCACATGCAGAGCACAGTACAGATGCACACCCAAGGTGCACAGGATGGTGGGACCAGCTCAGTGTGGGGGTCCCAGAAATAGGTCCACCTTCATGAGGAAGAGCTACAACTCAGTAGGAGCCAAAAGGTTAGGGGATTCAGATGATCATGGTGGAGGACAAGGGAGGATCCTGCATGGAGAGAGAGAAAAGGAATAGCAGACTGGCATAGAAAGGTCACAGCAGGACCTCGGGGTTGGGGATAGAACCAGAGAGAGACTGAGGAAGTTGTAGGCATGTGGACAATTAGGCACACCTGGACACGTGTGCATGCTGCACACACATCCATGGGCACATACACATGTATATATGCTAATATGGGTGTGAGTGCATTGAACACACACACACATACAGAGAGAGAGAAAGGGAGAGGAAGAGGGAGGCGGGGGTTCTAGTGCTAAGTCGGAAAGCATCGTTGACACTCTCCCTGTATCCCATCGTCCAAGCGTCCCCTCTCTGGTCCTCCAAGGCCATCTTCCAGTCAGCAGGCCCCAGCACTCCACGTGATGAAGGAAAGGCCAAAGAGGTTGAGCAAGGTCAATAGAAATGCATAATTCAGGGAACCTGCCTGCCCCAGGGACCTCTGATGGAGGCTTGGATGCCAACAGCGAGGCAGGAGTTCATGATGCGGGAAGAGGCATTAACCCAGCCTGCAGCCTCTCACACTTGGCTCCGGGCCAGGGACATGGCACACTCAGTCACACAGGTCAGTGACTGTGAAGTGGGGGGTGGGAGGAGCAAGGACACATCAGCAATGAGCCCACCACAGCCTCCTGCCGGGGGGGTGGGGGGGGGGGGGGATGTGCACCCAGCTGTTGCCTGGCAACAGCGATGCTTTCTGCCAATGATGCAAGAAACAGAATAAGGTGGACGTTTGCTTTTTTCCGGGTAATCAAACCAGCTTAAAAGTTATCAGTGTTGCCTGGTTACGAGGACAGCTCTGGGCCCTGGGCACCCTGAAGCTGCACCCCAGAGAGTACTGATCCTTGAGTTGGAGGAGAATTAGGCATGAGGCAGGTGTAGTGAACAGAAACAGACGGGCCGGGATGCCTACCCTTGCTTCCAGCCTATGTGGAGCCTGGGGAGCTAGACATTCAGCCTTCCCTGCAAATAAACAGAGCTTTAGCATCCATTTCTCCCCACTTGCCAGACAGCTGTTGAATATCAAATGAGACAACTCTGAGCTACGGAGAGCTGTAGGACAAGGGGAGTTGCTCACAGGTCTACTCCTCTGACCAGGGGCCACCTCGAGGAAGCTACCCAAGCCCTGTCCAGCAGGAGACACCAGAACCAAGGCTTTTATAAGTAGGGTCACCCTCTGCATCTTGTCCTCAACCAGTTCTGTTCCATTAACAGCACAGGATGAGGTCACCCCAAACCAGCACATGCATATGTTTTTATTTTCAATAGTTATGTGGCGTTTCGCAGTACAGACATATCTGAATTCATTTCTATTCTTTGCAATTCAATTCACAATGGATGTTGTTATTTTCCACTGGTGATTGCTTATCAAATCTGTATGACAGGCTTTCTGCAGCCTGGAAATTTTCTTCTATTATATCTTTGGCCTTTGTTTCTGTTCTCTCCATGTTAACATTTGGCATGCATTGCTGTTTTCCACCCACTGGGGACTGCTCTTAGCCCCCTACTACTGTGGTTTTATTTACTCCTAGCAACAAAAAAAAATTACACCTTCTGCAGATGGTATAGGTGAAGTCCAGAGGTGCTAAATAACTTGTTTATGGTCACCCAGCATTGACGATAGAACTTAGAAGTCCATGAAATGGCCTCACACTCACTCTCTGAACCCATAGCTTGTGCATTCTTTTCCTGTTTTAACACTGATTGCTTCCTGGAGTGTGTCTCATTGGTGGGTTCTCCACACTCCATTCCCCTCTCTAGTACCACAGTGTTTCCATTCTCCTTTTGCGAGTTCATCTCCAATTTCAACATCTATCCCCATCAGGTTCTACCTATGAGCTTTCCAGCCCTGTGCAGCAGCCTCTCTGCCTGGCATCAGTGCATGTGATCTGCTGGATAGAGTCACATTCCAAGGCACAGTATCTCTCTGACCCACCCCAGGCTCCTCTCTGCCCACCCCTTGCCCCCCAGCAGGACCCTAGCTGCATTCCTGATCTGAGGCTACTGGGTAACAATTTACCATGAACTAAACAGCAGATTTTGTCTTTTCTGGTTCTGGAAACAAGTCATGGAAAATCAATGCTCCACCATAAGGCTGCAGGATGAGTCTTTTCTCCACTTCCCAGGTCCTGGTAGCTGCAAGCACTTCACAGCCTGTGGCTGCTTGGCTTCCATCTCTACCTCCACCTTCTCTCCATCTCATCCCTGTGTCATTGTCCCCTCCTCTTCCTATAAGGACATGAGACACTGGGGACCCAGAGGCCAAGAACATTCAATGTCCTCTTCCTGTCCTTAGAGGGCAGAGGCATGGCCAGGAGGTCAGCAGACACCTCCATCCTCATAGACAAGGTGTCCTCAGTAGGTAGACAGTACCACTCTCTGTGCTAACCTGGTCCCCTCACCTACCTGACTGCCTTCCCTGGACACCCAGCCCCCAAGCTGCAAGTGAAGAGAAAGAAGATTTGAAAGGATCCCACCGGGTGCCTCCTACCGCAGTACCTCCCAAGGCCCAGGGCTATGGAGTGTCACTCCACTGGGAGCCATGCTGGTTCCCAGCCAGGCCAACTGCCCCTCCCTACTGTCTTCCACTTACAGAGCTTGCAGAGGCCCTGGGCTGCTTGCACCCCAACTTCCCCTGTTCAGTGTGGATTTGGAGGTGCAGTGTAAACCTCCCAAAGTTCCCCAGCTGGCTCTGTATCTCCACTCTGCTGGCCCTTGCTTCTCTCCCATCTGCTATGCAGCTTTTTCTCCCTCTCTCTCTCTCTCTCTCTCTCTCTCTCTCTCTCTCTCTCTCTCTCAGACTCTACTCACTTGTGTTAATGTCTTCTTTTTAATGTACCACTATTCAATGCACCAAGTCCCTATTTCAACCCAGAATTCTTTATAGCAACTTAAATGTCAAGAGATGCATAAAGAAAACTGGTCTGATTCATCCCTCTTCTTCCCTGCCTGCTAATAATGTCTACTGCCCACTGTGTGCCACCTATGGCCACCGTAAAAGGCGCTTTGTGCGTGGGTCGCCACTTTTCAGCACTGGCTGTGGTGCCAAGAGGCGGTAAACGCTGCACTCCACTTCCTAGACGATGAGGCTGAAGATCAGAATGGTGAGAAATTTTCCCAGGATGTGGCAGCGAGTCAACATCTGAGCTGGCGGCCAGCCTTGAAACGCTACTTTCTTTCACACAGTGGTGAATGTGCCACCGTGGAGACCATTCTAAACACTGCAGTCTGCAAAGGAAGGCTGAGTGGGTGAGCTCTACATCGGATGCGGAGGCCCTGCTGTCCTGGCATCGAGACAAAGCCACAGATTTCTTTATGGTTATTGTAAGTGGCCCTGTAAGGAGCTGCCCACCCTCTGTGCTCAGAGCTGTCCATTGTGAAGAGGAAAGCTAATGGGGAGTCACAGAGCCTTTGTGCATTGAGGGCACTCGTACCTCACCCTCTCATCCAAAGTGTATCAACTAGCTACTCTTCAACACGCTGCAAAACAAAATGCCCCATCCCTCAGCTGCTTTAAACCAAAAGTCATGTATTCAGGCTTTCCAGCCTGCAGGCTCTGGGCATAGCTCTGTCCATTGTGACCAATTTGCTGGAGACCTGGATCAGGTCTAGATCCCCCCCACCATGTCTGTTCCACATATACCTTGTGGATCTGGGATGAGGTAACCGCTAGGAATGTTCTCCCTTTGGTGCAGATGGACAGAAAGGTGGCTTCTTAAGCATCTATTGCAATAAAATACGTGTGAGCGGGCAGTGTGTGAAGAACAGAAGTTTATTTGGCTCACTGTTCTGGAGGCTGGGGAGCCCAAGGATGTAATGATGGCATGAAGCTTGTGCACCAATCATATAGAACGGAGTCACCACAGGAAGAGCCAATGGGTCTCTTCACAAAAGGCCATATGGCATCATGGGATGCTACTCTCATGACCTCAGTTAACTGCACCTAATCCCCAAAGCTCCACCTCCAATATGAATCTGAGGACTAAGTTTCTAACCCTGAAAACTGGGGAACACATTCAAACTCTAGCATTCCAAAGCTTAAGTATGGAACCTGTGCCATGACAGACGTTGGGTCTTCAGGATGCACCACAGCTGAGCATGTCTGTGTTGAGCCCACACACCCCTGGGTATCCCAGCCAGTGACAGGCATGCTGGGGACAAAGCCCAGCCACGCCCGTTGAAGGCGGGACTCTCCTAACAGTGCTCTGGCTTCTGAGTACATCTCTTGCCTGTCCAGACTTTCTCCTTGCTGGGGCATGGGTCAGGGATTCCTGCCCCTCTGCCTTCCCTCTCCCTGAGCAGGTGGCTCACCACACTGCTGTCCATAGTCCCTCCAGTTCCTACTCATCCCTAGTCTTCTGTAGGAAGCTGTCACTGTGTCTTGCTATAACAAAATGCCTAACATAAACGATTTAAAGGGGGAAAGTTGGTTTGGGCTGGTGGTTCCAGTCCATGGTCAGCTGGTGCCATTGCTTTGGGCCTTCAGGTCATCATGGCAGAAGAGTATGGTGTGTGTGTGTGTGTGTGTGTGTGTGTGTGTGTGTGTGTGTGTGTG
>CABHPP010140760.1:11658-28609 GCA_902168425.1 Peromyscus attwateri | reverse complement strand
GTGTGTGTGTGTGTGTGTGTGTGTGTGTGTGTGTGTGTGTGTGTGTGTCTAGAGGACAGGGAAGGACTGCTCCCCTCATGGCAGCCAAGAAGCAAAACAATAAAGAAGAAGGGTCTAGGGACAAGATGTGTCCTGAAAGGCACACACCCTCCCCACAGTTTATCCCACTGGATTCTCATGAGAGCCCATTCAATCATGAACTTGTCAAAAGATTAAAACACATTGGTGAAGTCAGCCCTGTGCCACTAGTTGAGGACTAAGCCTTCAACACAAAAAACCACTTGGAGGAGCACTCTTTATCCAAGTCACAACACCTCCTGGGCTCCAAAGAGTCATGTCCACTTCACAAAGTGAACTGCATTTAAACCACCTCAGAGTCCTGGAGGTCTCATGAGTTACAGCATTTCTCAAAAGTCCAAGCTCAATGTCTTCCTTGAGGCTCAAGATAAAGTCTTAACCATCAAGTCTCTGAATGCCTGGGTTGCTGAGCATGAAGAAATGAATCCTGGGAAATAACTTCCTAGGTGACCCTGGGCAAACAAAGTGCCATGTGCTTGCTTCTCAAAGCAAGGACTTCTGAAGGAGCTCACACATTTATGCTTTGGATACCACGGTGGATGCTGTCTGGCCAACCTTCAAGGCAGCTTTTGGGCCAAACTGCACATTTTTCAGATCTTTCTGATCTGCTTTTGATTCCTTATTTTCTCAGTAGCTGTGACTAAAAGCACCCAGCAAAGCCCATGCCACTGTCTGGATGCTGAGCTTCCTTGAAGTTTTCTCCTTAGATTCATTAGTCCATCATCTTGACACTCAGCTTCCCACAGAGTCTTAACACATGGGCAAAATGCAGGCAAATTCTGTGCCAGGATGTACCACCAGTGGCCTCAACTCAGATTCCTGTCAGAGTCTTTGTTCCCACCTGAAACTCCTTGAACATCCTTCACTGTCCACACTCTGGGCTTCTGAGCTTCTGCTGGAATCACCCACGAAGCTCTGCCTACAGCACTCTACCCTACATGTGATGATAAGTGTTGATCATCAGCCCAACATGGTCTAGAATCAGCCAGGAAGAACATCTCAATGAGGGGCTGTTTAGATCAGGTTGTTTTGATTTTGTTCATTGAGGTGGGAAAAACTGTTCACTCTGGGTGGCACCATTACCTAAGCAGGGGATCCTGGAATGGAGAAAGTGAGCTGAGACTAGCATGCATGCGTTAGTTTATTGTTCTCTGCTCCCGACTATGGATGTGATGTGACCAGTTACTTCAAGTGCTTGCTGACGTACTTCCCCACAGCGATGCACTGAAGCCTGGAAGTGGAGCCTAACAAACCCTTTCTCGGTTCAGTTGCTTCTGTCAGGGTTTCATCTCAGTGACGGGAAACGGAATGATGACACCACACCTCCAAACTCTTCTCATCTCCAAAGGGTCTCTGTGGAACAGTCACAGCCGTGACCTCCGACCCCACTTCTCTGTACCAAGGTTTAGTTACCTGTTTTGTGTTTCTGTAACAAAATGACATACAGAGCTCAAAGGAAGAGGGGTTCCGTTGGGCTCCTGTTCTAGAAGTTCCTAGCCACAGTCAGCTAGAGCCACTGTTTTTTTTAGATGTGTGGTAAAATAGAAATATCTTGGAAGAGGAGAGGCAGAGACAGAGTTGGGGACAAGATCTACTTTCCAAAGCCATGGCCTCAGGACCCATTTCCTCTTCGTAACCAACCCATAATAGAAGGTGAAGACTGGCCCCCCAAATGCATCCATACTAAGTCACAAGACCTGCTAATGTCAACTTATCTGGGAAGAAACCTTCGAAGGTATGAATAAGTGAGGCTCTTGACTTTGTCCCCATGTCACCCCATGCACCTTCCTGTCACTGTCTACTTACTGGCTGCACACTGTGAGCAGCTCTGCTCCACTCCTCAGGCCCGAAGCAATAGAGCCAGACAAGGGCTGAGCCCTCTGAAATCCTGAGCAAAATAAACTCCCTCCTCTAAGCTGTTTCCCTTGGGGATTTGTCACGGAGATGAAAAACTAAGACACGAAGAAGTTGCTGCCAGAGAAGTGGGCTTGTGACCGTGGCCACCTGACTGTGTGCTTCAGAAATTGTGGGAGCTTGGCTGAAGGAAGAATTAATTCAGAGAGTTTGGAGGGATGAGCTAAGAGCACTGGGGTTCATATGCAGAGCTTGGGGGATGACTCTGTCAGAAGACCAGAACACCAACAAACCAGGAAGTCTCCCCCTCTGTGTTGCATCAACATAGCCAGGGTTATAGTCAGCTGTGCCAGCCTTTAGCCTGTGTCTAATCCTGTGTTGTCTATATTCGGGGATTATGCCACCCTCTCTACTCAGGGCTCTGCCAGAGCTGAGGTATCACAGGACACCTAGAAGGAGGAATATTAGAGGTCCCAGCAGGGAAGTTTTCTGAAGCACCCAAGTCTCAGACCCATGGCACCCTACAGCATTGAGGGGGTGCTGGACAGCCTCTTTAGAAGCTGCCATTCCTAAAGAACACTGGACTTGACCCGAAAGAACCCATGACATGCATCAGGTACTGGCTATCTGACAGCAAGTAGCCAGCATCTGCAGATGGGCAGAGTGGTGGGTGAGGCCCACTTCTGCCTCATCAACCCTGAAGCAAGAAAGTGCCTTTCCTTGTTTGTAAGGGCAGCCCGTGGCGTGAGGCTGAGGGTTCTGGCCAGCATCCCACATGGACACCTGCTGGAAATGCTGAGCCTGCCTCTGCACACATATGGAAACTGAGCAGACATTTGGTCACTGTCCTCATACCTGACTACACATCCCCATCCACAATGGTGACCCCTGCAGCAGAGGCAGGAGGGGGCCTGGGCCCTGTGTCTTGCTTCAGAGATATGGGCAAAGTGACAGACAACATGTGGGGCAGGATTAAGATAAAGCTGAGTGTGGACCAGCCAGGGTGCTCTGAGAAACAAATACTTCATGCTCCCCAAATGCCTCTTGTGACCACCTTGATGATTGTGGAGGCCCCACTCTGCCATGCTATATACCCCAAAAATTCAGCTACCCCCTAGCCATTGTTGTCAAGCCACAGGTTCCTTTCAACTGCCCATCATCCCTACATTTCCAACAATCCACATCATGACAAAATTAGTCATGGCCTGGGTCGTACCATAAAAGACAGCTGGGAGTGACCACCTTAGCAAGCACCCCAGTGCTAGGATGACCTCCCTTATAGGCAGCGTCATAGGAGTGGCCAGGTTGAGCCTCTGTCATGACATGGGGAACCTGGACATATCTCTGCAGCTTCCTGTGAGGCTCCCCATGGCCTGGTGGGTCAACCATGGGTCAGTGTCGCTTTGGGTCTATGAGACGCGCTTCCCTTTGGGTCACCATGCCCGGCATCAGCTGAGGGAGTGCATTTGTCCAAAGACAATGGAGTGTTCACTGTGTGTTTCCCACAAGGACTCGTGGGATGTGTCCCATGTTCCGGGCAGCGAGCCAGTACAGGGACACAGCGTGAGTAGCAGGGACATGGCTGCAGCCCTCGGGGAGCCAACAGACTGGTGGGGTGAACAGATTCAGTGAGAGGTTACAAGAGCATGCAAGACACCAGACACCATGAGGACTACATCCATCAGAAGCAGCCTTGGGTGTCTATCAGTGACAGAGACTGAAGCAATGACTTTAGGTGACAGGGTCAGGAGGTCTCTCTCTCTCTCTCTCTCTCTCTCTCTCTCTCTCTCTCTCTCTCTCTCACACACACACACACACACACACACACACACACACACACACACACACACAAGCCCATAGCTGAGAAGACAAGCTGGGGAGGCTGTCGCACTAAATAAGATGCAGACCGCACAAGAGAAGCTACACACTATCACCGTGCAGCCAGGTGAGGTTGGAGGTCCTACCAGAGAACTGAGTCCCCAGTAACCTTTACTCTGGCTAAAGTCTGAACTCTGCAGCAGCTGTTTGTCACCATGTCTGTCCCAGCCTGGAATTCTTGGAGTCCAAGGTACCAGACAGTTTCTTGACAAACATTTCCATGGCAAAATTGCTTCATGAGAACTGCAAACTCCACTCTCTTCTGGAAGAGTCTTCAGTGCATATTACCCTCTCAAAGGCACTGATATGTCCTGCAGTAAAAAATTTGCCTATTCTCCCCTATGCACTGCTCTCTACAGTGCGTGTGGAGTCTTCTGAATGTTCATGTTCCGTGGTGGGTGGGGACATGGGCACTTCACACATCAGAGGCATGGTGGGGAGTCCATCACCGGCAGGATGCGTCCTGGCGAGTGGTAATCCAGTAGCCTATGTTTATACACAGACAGCCCCTGTGCATTGGGGTGGTCATGTTGGTTATTAGCACCTGAGACAGATGAAAGTGGAGTACAAAGAAGGAGCAGGAGGCCGGGCAGTGGTGGCACAGGCCTTTAATCCCAGCACTCGGGAGGCAGAGCCAGGTGGATCTCTGTGAGTTCGAGGCCAGCCTGGTCTACAGAGTGAGATCTGCCAGGCAAGCAGACAGCCCTGCATCTGGTAAGGGCCCTGAAGTCCCATGCCTACTTAGACCCAAACAGCCACTTTCATGGTGGATCTAGTGGGCCCTTGGGGGGGCGGGGGAGGCTGGTGCCACATGTGACTTAGGAAGCCTGTGACATTAACCCTGACCTCAGGAATGTGTCAAGGGGCAACTCCACACCACTGGTCAGTGGGAGCAAAGGGGCAAAGGCAGGGAGGGGAAGGCTGTGTGGAGGGTGGCACTCATCCTGGGCAGGGATCCCAGTGCCTTTGATAAGGGCACGTAGGTTCCAAAAGGCAGAGGCAGACATCTAGCTAAGTCAGCCTGACACAGAAGGCAAGAGGCCATGTTGATGGGCCTTGCACTCTGGACACATCCTGCCAACCCTGCCCCCGGACAGGAACCACAAGACAGTTCTGATTGTGGCTGTTTATCTAGCCTGTGGCTCCCCACAGGACACCAAGCCACATCCCTAAAGTGAGGTGAGTTGAGGAGAAACAACTCAGAGCTGAACGTCCAGGGCCAGAGAAGAGGGTTACTATAATGAAATACCCTGATGAAAGCAGTTTACGGCAGGAAGGATTTGTTCTGACTCACAGTTTGAGGGTTCAGTCAATCCCAATGGGAAAAGTCGCAACAGAAAAGTTAGGCTGCGGGTCACACTGCATCCACAGTCAAGAGGCAGAGACTGGTGGATGCTTGATCTCAACTCACTTTCTCCCTTTATTCATTCAGTTCAGGAACACAGCCTAGGGAATGATGCCACCCACAGTGTGCAGGTCTTCCCACCTGTTAACCTAATCAAGGCAAGGAGGGAAGAATGGTTAGCACGGCAGGTCTGAGCATCTCAGAAATACCTACCCTGGGGAGGATGCTCACCCACCATCTCTTCAACCAGTGTTCTGGCATGTGAGGTCTCCTGAGATGGCCCTTCCAAGGTAGGAGAGTCTTCAGCTATCATCTCCCCTCACAGTCTGTGGCTCCCAGGAAACTGTTTCTTCTCTTCAGAGGTGGTGTTACACCCTCATACGTGTGCCCTGAGCAGAGGGGAACATCAGCAAAACCATTTCTTGGTGGCTGCAATGGAGCAGCAGGCAGATCTGTGATCTCTGAGTTGCTGGGGTGTCGTTGTTTGTTCTTGTTCCTTTGGGGGGCCCACCATGCAGCTTCCAAGCAAATCACACACAGAGGCTTATTCTTAATTATGAATGCCCAGCCTTAGCTTGGCTTGTTTCTTGCCAGCTTTTCTTAACTTTAAATTAATCTGTCTCTCTTTTGCCTCCGGGCTTTTACCTTTCTGTATCCCTGTATACCTTTCTTTCTTACTCCATGGCTGGTTGCGTAGCTGGGTGGCTGGCCCCTAGCATCCTCCTCCTTCTCTCACTCCTAGATCTCTCCTCTCCCAGATTTCTCCTTCTATTTATTCTCTCTGCCAGCCAGCCCTGCCTATCCTTTCTCCTGCCTTGCTATTGGCTGTTCAGTTCTTTATTAGAACATCAAGTGTTTTAGATAGGCACTGTAACACAGCTTCACAGAGTTAAATAAACATAACAGAAAGAAAAGTAACACATCTTAAAATAATATTCCCCAACACTGGGGGATTGCACACAAGGGAGACTCAAATTGAACATGTCCCCAAGAAGGAAAAGAAGAAGCATAATCCCCAATGTAGCAGTGTGAAGAGGTGGCATTTACATCTCTCCAGGGACTAGAGAGTCCCTGTTACAGTCAACCTTCTACATTGGGGGGAGGGGGGCAGGCAAGGGGAGAGGTGCAGAAGGAAAGCCAAGGCACCTGACCTGAACCTTGAATTCCTGGCATCTTGAACTGTGAGAACAGCCCTTCCATTCTTTCTCAGTCACCCAGTCTGTGGTGTTCTGTAAGAGCTGCAGAAGCAGGACTGAGAGAGAGGATCTTAGTGACTTTTTTATTGCTGTGCTGAGACACCATGGCCAAGGCATGCATTTCTTGTCAAAGAAAGCATTTAATCCGGGGCTCCCAGTTCCAGAGTCTACGACCATCATGGCAGTGAGCAGGGCAGCAGGCAGGCACGGCACTGACGCAGTAGCTGAGAGCTTACATCCTGATCTACGAGAATGAGGCAGAGAGAGCTAACGTGGAACCTCAAAGCCCACCCCCAGTTGACACACCTCCTCCAGTAAGGCCACACCTCCTAATCCTTCTTAAACAGTTCCACTCACTGGGGACTAGGTATTCAAACATTTGAACCTATGGGGGCCATTCTCATTTAATCCACCACAGAGAGCTCACATCCATTACCACATAGGACCAGGATGGATGCATCCACGGTTTTCACAGCGACAGTCATAAGATTTTCTTCTAAGATAAATCAGATGTGGGTGAATTGCGATAGCGCAGTTTGAGGAAGCCCTATGTGAGGAGATAGTGACAGGGAGTAGTGGTACTTGTGTAGGGGTGGGCATCTGGTTCTGTTCCTCATGGCTGCCAAAGCAAACCGGACACAAATCTGGGAAGCAGGAAGTAGGAAGGACCACCAGGAAGCTGGAGGAAATGTGGTAGGTGTGTCTTCGGTATTTCACGTGATGGTTTTACCGAACGCATGTGGCAAAGCTTCTCAAATGGCATTGTAACTAAGCCACTTGGAAAAATGCAACGGGAGGTGACTGGTCCCCTTCAGCTCTCGCAGACAGTGTGGAGCTGCGGCTGGAAGGTGGCGGGGCTGACCTTGACGAGATCGTACTGAAAGGAACGGAAGCCTGGGCCAAGGGAGCAAGGCTGAGGTGAGAAAAGACAACGGGAAGGTGCCAGTCACCCAGATGTGTCGAGGGTCAGAGGGTGCCAGTCACCCAGATGTTTCGACTTTTATGACTCCCTCCCAGAGTCGAACTGACTCCTTCAGCCATGACCAGTGTGGAAACAAAGCAACTATGTGTGGTTTTGGGGTACCTTGAGGTTCTTCCCACCACCACTGCTGGGCAGCATCCCTTTGTCCTTCTCTACCACTCAGGGAGAAGGCAGGAAGTTAGAGACGGCTGTCCTGGTCAGGCTACTTCCATAGTCTCCCACATAAGTAAAATCCCTGCAGATCCAAGCTCTCGGCTTACAGCTCCATTCTACTCACATCCTGAGTCCTGAGCGCTCACTGAGCCTGGCTCTTGACCTCAGAGAGCACCGAGGTGATAAGGGAGGGCTGGCACAGAATGAATGGCCCCTAATCCTGTCTCCCATGCTGAGTGAGAATGCTGATGAAGAGCAGAGGAGAGGCCCAAGTGAAACCTGCTGTGCAAGGACCTGGATGACAGAACTGGCCGAGCAGCTCTCACAGGACATCACGTGAGTCTAATCCACAGCTGGCAATTCGCAGCATGGTGGATTGGGGCCCCAGGAAAAGTGCTCCCTCTAACAGCCAAGATGGCTACTGGCCTTGGTTCCCTCCCCAGAAGTCACGGGTTGAAGACTAGATGACCCAAAATTCCTCTGTCTCATGACCATGATGACTTCACGGCCTGAGCTCTGAGTGTCCACTGAGCCAAGTTCCAGAGCTGGCCCTCCTAATCAGGAATGGAAGTTGCCAGAAAGCATTGAGTCAAGGTACAACGATTGCATTGACAAGATAGGGCACTGGAAGTTCCGTCAACCCAAGTCCACCAGGCTCTTTTCTCACTTCAGATGGTCACAGAGCCCTTTTCATGTGGCGGGCCCAACTCACTGAGAAGGAACTCAGTATAGGGCCGAGACCTTGCTCCATGTCCAGAATCTCAAGGCTGTGTGCCCTGGGAGGTGTGAGAGTCAGTGTTTGGAGACTGTATCCCATCTGAGCTTTCCCCACGGCCCCTGATCCTGTCTCCCACGCTGCAAGGCCAGCATTGCAGACACCAGCAAAGCTGCCAGTTTCACGGCTCACCTTCCCCAAGCACAGCCAGAGTACCTGCCACGCTGCCGGATGGCTCTGCCGGGTGTGCTTCCTCGCGGCATATATTACAGTCAAAAGCTATTAAAGATTTAGCATAACCCAGATGAGATGTGCCTCTCCAGGGGCCAGCTCGGAAGCAGCATCTTAAATAAAACCATCGTATATCTCTCGTCCTGACAACAAGACAGGTGGTGCGGGCTGAGATCGATCCCTCCACCTGCCTAGATGCGTTCTGTTTTTTTTTTTTTTTCTTTCCCTCACAAGATGTCAGCTGCTGAGCAGCATCACACAGGCTCCTGACATTGTTTCCAAAGGATCCCTCATGACTATTGCAAAAAGGAAGCAGAAAAAAAACCAGCCAGTGTTAGCAAGCACCTCATGGAGTGAGGTCCCGCGCTGGCGCTGGCATCTGCTTGGTCACACCTTCTGTGGTAGGGCTCCTGGTAACTATGTGATACAGGAAAAGCAGGCTGTCTACCCATGACCCATGCTCAGTCTGGACGCTTCCCAGAACCTGCCTCTCCTTTCCCCATGTGGTGAAGTACAGGGTGTGGCTAAAAGTCTTTGCAAAGTAGAATTCAGAGTGAAATGCCACCGCATCAGCCAGCTGTCCACCAGGTCCACTGAGCACCAATGCACATACACAAGCCGTGGGTCAATGTAATGGATCCTGGGGCACACATCAACCCTGTAGATACATATGTGGCCTGCTGTATCAGAGACAGCATGCTGGGGACTCCTTCAACTTGAGGAGCTGTCTCAGCTTGTCACAACAGCCCTTAGGCTCTCCCAGTGGCCACCAGAGAAGAGTCACCAGGAAAGGCCAGATTCCTTGCCTGGAGGAAGATCAACCTCCAGATGCATTCTTGGCAGACTCTGGCCCCTGCAGCCAGTGGACATTCCCCTGCCTCTGCCTCTCTTACTGGGAAGAAGAGCTGTTCCCTGGCTGGTCCATCTACAGATAATTCCCCTCCATGCTGGAGGTTCTTCTATGCTCTATGGGGATTAACAGAAGCCAAGTGTCCCTTTCCCATACATTACACCAACCTAGATAGTCAAGCAGGAATAAATAGTGACAGCTCACATGGGCAGCACAGGAAAGTGAAAGGCAGTGTAGACACTGGGCACAGTTACAGGGCTCCTATGTCAAGCATACTGTCAGCTTTCAAAGTTTGTCCTGAGTTTCGCTCAGCACCCTCACTGTACATTGCTAGCAATCCTTAAAGTCCCAAGTGTTTGAGAAGCAGGCCAGTCATATGGTTCAGAAGCAGAAGTAGTGGCTTCCTCTAGGCTGAAGCTGTGGCTGTGACATGGGCTTAGTCGCCTCCCAGGCTGGTCTAAACATGGCAGATAGGTTTCAAGTCTAAGCTTGCCAGCCCAGCCTGGGCATTTACACCCAGAGTAGGGTGGGGTGATCTGTCTGTGGATTCACAGCTTCATACAGGGAAGGGTGTGAACTCGCGGCTTCAGAAACTGAGGTAGTCATGCTGAGGTTCAAGGCACCACCACTGCCCAGTGTGAATAGCAGTTTGTACTAGTTCTGGAAGGTTTGATAGGGGTGCTGGTCCTGCTGCCCCTCCCTGTGCCCACAGCATCCATCAGGATGATCAGATTGCATGTGGCTTCCATGGCTCCAGGTCACACAGAGGGTCAGAGGTTTGCTTCCAGTACAGAGAAGTACTGTGCCACAGTGTCCTGGCACAGTCCTAGCTGCCACAGCTCCACTTTCTACCAGAGCTCACATTGCCGTGAGAGGTTACATAATATCACCAAGAATATGCAAATTGGTCAGTCAGACAGAACCATGCTGAAGAAAGCAAGAGGTGCCAGGAGAGAGGACACCAAGGGCACAGGCTTTTGAAGAGTCGGGAGGCACCTGGGACATCAGAATGACAGGCAGATGGGAAGAACTGGGCTCCTCGGCCCCAGAAAGCTCCATCTGCTCCTGCTTAGAAGAACCAGGCCAGCTTACCAGCCTATAAAAGGTACCCAGTACCCACATGTCCACTCTTCACCCAGCACTCAGAGGTCTGAAGTCAGAGTACACAAATTCAGTGTAGAGCTATGATCCCCTCTCGGAGACGAGTCTCAGCACGTGGCTGCCTGTGTGGGCTTCTGAAGACAGAGGCCCCGGTTCAAGGCCAGTGTTCCCCAGCTGACTGGAAGCAGGGCTGACTTGGCCTAGTGTCCATGCTCTTGGGTGGATCCCTGCTGCAAAGTCGTTTCCTCCCAGACTAAAACCTTCCATCTTGCAGTGAAATTTTTTAAGACAGGATATGTACAGGGAGGTAAAACAATTAGGAAGAGGTTCTAAGAAGAGGTTAAGGGGGTTAGGAGTTAAGACAGGAAGCAAACAACTCATAGTAACTTCAGGAAGTTCCTGAAAATGACCAGATTCACTAGGTCCCTCCTTCCCCAAGAGCATATAAACAGTAAAGACTGCTGAGGGTCACTATGGGACAAGGCAAACAACCTGGAAGAAGCAGAGAGCACACGAACTGCCTAAAAGAAACAAAGACCAGCTGAGCTGCCTGGAAGGACTCCCTCCCTCCAACCTGCTGAGTTGACTGCAGGCTGTGCTGACTGCAGGTTGTGCGGTGCTGCAGGCTGTGCGGCGCTGCAGGCTGTGAGGTGCTGCAGGCTGTGAGGTGCTGCAGGCTGTGTAGTGCTGCAGGCTGAGCTGATTGCAGGCTATGCGGCGCTGCAGGCTGTGTGGTGCTGTGTGGCGTTGTGGGCTGTGAGGCGCTGCGGGCTGTGAGGCACTGCGGGCTGTGAGGCACTGTGGGCTGTGAGGCACTGCGGGTTGTGAGGCACTGTGGGCTGTGAGGCGCTGCAGGCTGTGCGGTGCTGCAGGCTGAGCTGACTGCAGGCTGTGTGGCGCTGCGGGCTGTGTGGCGCTGCGGGCTGTGCAGCATGCTCCGGTTTCCAGCATTTGTCAGCTGTCACCTGTGCTGGTTTGTGCCTTGGCGATGCAGCCAAGATGGCTTTGAGTCATTTCTGCTCCTGTGAGTAAGTAACCCCAATAAAACACATTGGTTCACCAAGTTGGACTTTGGTGCTGTCCGTACTTTGGTCTGAAATTGGTTCCTTATCTGGGGTGAGTAGACACCTGTTCACAGCTCCTCAGGAATAGTGTCATGCCACCCCAGCCCAAGAACTGTTCAGTAGAATCAGGTTCTGTTTTCTGAGTCCCCTCTTCATGACCCATCCCCTCCCAGCGCCAGATTAGCATAATGGCAAGTCTGAAATAGGAGGGCAAGGCCTAGGTGTCTCAGCCGGCTGCCCTGCAGCCAGGCTGGACAGAAGGCCTGCCTCTTGCTAGCTGTTCTCAGAACAGAGGGGTCCTTCTACACACACGTATATGTTCCTGCATGTGTACATGCACACTCCCATGTGCACCCACAGTTTTACACACTCACTCACAATGAGCCCATCTATGCAGGGAGCACAGATGTCTCCGGTCAGGACAGAGGCCTGCTCCTGCATG
Organism: Peromyscus attwateri; assembly: GCA_902168425.1. Classification (NCBI taxonomy): domain Eukaryota; kingdom Metazoa; phylum Chordata; class Mammalia; order Rodentia; family Cricetidae; genus Peromyscus; species Peromyscus attwateri. Next base: position 16,720 of record CABHPP010140760.1, on the reverse strand, counting down.
ATGCTTCCAGAGAGTTCTCTGTGCATTCAGCACCGACCACACTGGCTCCTGGGAAGAAGCTCTCCTGGTGAGACACGCACCCTGCGGCTTAGGAACTCACGTGATCCAAGAAGAAGAAGGACCAAAGAGTGGTGTTTGTTGCCCCAGGAAACAAATCCATGTAAGCTTGGACACCTGCCGTGGTACGGCCTCTGAGGTCTGAAGCCAGGGGCCCTGCCCACCACATGAGCAGAAAGGTACAGATGCTGCAAAGCCGGCCAGGTGGCCAGCCTCTTGTGGGGGTCAGGACTTGCCATTGAGCAAGCAGAGGAAAAAAGAGCCGGGTTGGCAAAGCAGAGCCCAGTATGTGGGCAAAAACCCATGGCCATCCCTGAGGTTCTGAGAGGTAGACAGAGTAAATGGGGCCCTGCCATTCCATGTAAATCAAGCACAGCTTCATAGACATGTGTGTCCAAATGAAGAGAGAAGTGCCATACAGTATCCTGGGACAGACAAAATAAATCATTTCAGACCACATTTCAAGAGAAACACCCAAATTAGTAAGAGTAATAAATTGCTAATTAAATCCTGCTTGGATGTAGCAAGATAAACAGCTCATTGAAACCTGCACGTCAACAGACGATGAAGTCCCTGAAAAGCTGCTGGAGATGGCATGGAGGTGTTGGGCCCTAACTCTGACAGTTCGCCCGTACCGCTGCTCTGAACAGAGCACACCCTCCAGAGATCCTGACTGATGAAGCCCAAAGCATGAGTTTTAGTCCTGAAAGATGGTTGCTAGGCCCAGAATGAAGTCAACGCACGTGACAGCTGGTCCTTCACACCAAGTCCAGACACCAGAAGTGAATCCAGAGAAATAAACCTGGAGGCAGACAGGCAGGAAGCAGGAGGCAGCAACCACAGTAGCAGAGGGAGGTGAGGGACCAGTGTCTCCACCTCCGGGTCCTGCTGCAGGTGAAGGGAGAGTGAAAGGAATAGACAGCCAGCGAACAGGAAACAGGAGGGTGAGGCCTGCACCTCTCCTCCTTGAAGGGATTTTAGCAGGAGGGTGGAGCACTTCCTGCACCCAACCACCCTGCACCCTAATACCGCTGACACTGCTCTCCGTGTCTTCAACTCCACTCCCAGCTCTGGGAGGCTCAGTCCTGGTCTCTGCCTTTCAAGGCCTGGCCCTGCCGAAGCTCATGCCTCTGTAAGTGCTGCCTGCAATTCTCCAGCTCAGGAGCAACTGAGACTCTGAGCTCCTGCAGCTGGTGTGAGTTAGTGGGTGCAGACCTGTGCAGATGTGAGCTGGTGGGTGTACATGGGTACAGATGTGAGCTGGTGGGTGTACGCGGGTACAGATGTGAGCTGGTGGGTGCAGACTGGTACAGATGGGTGCAGATGTCAGTGGGTGCAGATGTGCACAGATGTGAGCCGGTGGGCACAGGATACAGATGTGTGAGTCAATGGGTACTTACGTGAATTTGTGAGTGCATGTGTGTGCACATTGGAGTTAGCAGGTGCATGTGTCCATGTTTGAGTCACTGAATTCATATGTGTCCACAGGTGAGTCTATGAGCACATTCATGTGCACATGTAAGCTGGGGAAAGCACAGTACACAGATATGAGTTGGTGGGCGCACATTTGTGCACATGTAAGTCATTGGTTCTCATATATCCACATGTGAATTGATGCGTACTTGTGTGGGTTTGTGGGTACACATATGTGCACACGTGAGTTGGTATGTGTATGCACCATGCCTCTGAGCATGTATACATAGACACACAGTAGTGTGCAAGTATTGTATGTTTATGTGGTGCATACACAAGTGTGTGGGTGTGAACATGAGTGTGCATGTGTGCAGAGGCCAGGCAGGACTTCATGTGTCTTCCTCTGCCACTCTAGCCTTGTTGCCTTGAGACAGGGTCTCTCACTGATCTGGAAACTGACTGTTTTAGGCAGGCTGCCCAGCCAGCAAGCTCTTAGGGGATCTTCCTGTTTCTGTCTACTAAAGCTGGGGTTACATGCACATACAGCCACACCCAACTTCTCATGTGGGCGCTGAGGATTTGAACTCAAGTCCTCGTGCTGGCAAACCAGGGGTTCTCACCCGTTAAGCCATCCCCTCAGACCCCACACAGTGGTTTTAATAAAATGCTTTTCTTATATACATAACATAAAGGTAGCCACCAACCCATGCATCCTTTTCCAATGCGTAGTTCATATAAAACAAAATATTTATTAACATTAGCTGCTGACTTAGTTAGGGTGACTATTGCTGTGGTGAAACACCATGACCAAAAGCAAGTCAGGGAGGAAAGGGTTTATTTGGCTCACACTTCCACATTGTAGTCCATCTCTAAAGGAAGTCAGGGCAGGACCTCAAGCAGAGCAGGAACCTGGAGGCAGGAGCTGATGCATAGGCCATGGAGGGATGCTGCTTACTGGCTTGCTCCCCATGGCTTGCTCAGCTGCTTTCTTATAGAACACAGGACCACCAGCCCAGGGATGACACCACCCGTAATTTGCTAGGTCCTTCCCCATCGGTAACTAATTAAGAAAATGCCCTATAGACTAGTCTACAACCTGATCTCCTAGAAGCATGTTCTCAATTGAGGTTTCTTCCTCTCAGGTGACTATGGCTTGTGTCAAGTTAACATATGACTAGCCAGCATAGGGACAAAATAAAACCCACAGTAAATACTAAACTTTTGAAGAAAAGTCACTTCAAGGTGCCTTTTCATTTAAAGTTTCTGAAAATTAAATCACTACTGGAAATGATACTGTGGGTTTTTTTTTTTTGTTTGTTTTTTGTTTTTTGTTTTTTCAGAATCGCTTCAGCACCAGATGGCCGGTCATCTTATCTTTTCATCGAAGCATTTGGGCCACCATATCCTAGATCCCAAAGTATATCTCCATGCTTTGTATGTGGGGGGGGGTAGGAAGTGGGGAGTGACACACAGTGTCCTGGAAACAGTGCCAGGCCCAGGGCAGGTGCCTTAGTGCAAGGTCTGGTGGTTTGTGATACATGCACACATGGCAAGGTATTCACGTGAATACACATGTGCTACGTGGGTGTGACTGGATACACTGTGGGCTGTGCATGTATGTAGATATACCTGGTGTAAACACAAAGTGTGGGTGGGATATGAGTGTGCCTGAGCAACACGAGGGCCTGTGTACGTGCATAGTGTATGTACCCGGTGTACATACATAGTGAGGGTGACATGTGAGTCTGCCTGGGTGCATGGACAGGGTATGTACATGCAAAAGTAATTTTGTGCGTGATATCACATGTATGTGGAGATGCTGTGGTAGGCACATGTGTGTTTGGGGGAATGCAAGTGCAGACTAAAAAGGGTGGTGAACTATCTAGATACAGTCGCTTGCCCTTTGTGGTGATACTGTGTTCCCCAAAATATTGTGCACCCTAATAAACTTATCTGGGGTCAGAGAACAGAACAGCCACTAGACAGACACAGAGGCCAGAAAATGGTGGCACACACACGCCTTTAATCCTAGCATTCCAGAGGCAGAAATCCATCTGGATCTCTGTGAATTCAAGGCCACACTGGAAACAGCCAGGCATGGTGACACATGCCTTTAATCCCAGGAAGTGATGGCAGGGAGCAAAAAGGTATATAAGGCATGAGGACCAGGAACTAGAACTGGCTAAGCTTTTAGGCTGTTAGCAACAGTTCAGCTAAGATCCATTTGGATCAGAGGCTTCCAGTCTGAGGAAACATGATCAGCTGAGGAACTGCAAGGTGAGGTAGCTGTGGCCTGTTCTGCTTCTCTGATCTTCCAGCATTCATCCCAATACCTAGCTCTGGGTTTGTTTTTATTAATAAGAACTTTTAAGATTCATGGTACAGCCCTTAGCCCAGCTTGTCCCCCTGCATGTCAAGTCAATTACTATGTGTATATTATTCCATTGGGCCCCACCACTGAGCACACCTACCTGACTGAGCCCTTAGTGGGACACTGAGCCCTGAAGATGCTTACCTTTCCCCCAGGAAAACCCAGTTTCAGGGGGAGTGAGGCTCCTCCCTCCCCTCCAGGGGCAGCAGCCCACCGGAGCCCATTTCACCTCTGGGGGCTGGTATGTTTTGTGTTCGCCTTGGTTTTCAGCTTGTGGTAGTAGTTATTAATGTTTTTCATTTCCCCAAAAATTACAGCTGTGGTGACGTTAATGGAGCTAATTGTTAGTGTTCCGCAACTGGAGAGTCAATTTAGCACCTGCTAAGAAAGACATAGAGGCTGAGGTTTGGGGAGAATGACCCGATTACCAGTGTTATCATGTCATTCTGTGGCAAGGGGGAATTACCCAGGCGGAGCAGGGGGTAGTATCTGAGAGTCACACAGTGGTGCTCTCACAATGCCAACGTGAGTCTGTCTGCGGTGTGTACAGGACGGCTCTGTCCACTCGGCATTTTCTTTAAGCCCTCTGATCAGACACAGGCTGAAGACAGAAAACTAGTCAGGTCCTAGAGAACTAAGTGTGACCTGCCTGGCTGTGTCTGCCCAGGGCTGGGACATGGAGGTGGGGGACACACAGGGCAAGGCTGGGGTGCTGTAGAGGCCCCTGTCTTCACAGCAGGAGTGTTCAGATTGTGGGACCCAGCTCACAGCATGGGACAGTCGTGGGTTGAGGGGCTCCCTCCCCTCTCATGTGCCAGCTGGATCCTGTGGAATGTAGAGAGCTGAGGGAGAAGCTGGGCACTAAGGAACAAGAGGTCCTCTCTGGGCCTCGGTGTTCTTGTCTGTAGAATGGAAACAAAAGTCTCCATTTGGCAGGCTGGCAGTGAGAATTGTTCTTGTTGGTACAGTCTTTACATCAGACTACAACGTGATCGACTTGCATACCTTAACTATTTAATGAGGTAGTGTTTTTCTAAGCTTGGTAGATTTGAAATTGTATTAACAATTAATACTATTAACAATTCTCAGAGGCTCGATAGAGTGAGCGCAAGGAATCATATTACATTCTTCAGCGTGGGTGCATGCTGCAGTGTGGGTGCGTTCTCCTGACTGCACTCTGCAGTGTGGGTGCATTCTCCTGACTGTACTCTGCAGTGTGGG
>CABHPP010140760.1:0-11648 GCA_902168425.1 Peromyscus attwateri | reverse complement strand
CTCTGCAGTGTGGGTGCATTCTCCTGACTGTACTCTGCAGTGTGGGTACACTCTGCAGTGTGGGTGTGTTCTCATGGATGCACTCTGCAGTGTGGGTGCATTCTCCTGACTGTACTCTGCAGTGTGGGTATGTTCTCATGGGTGCACTCTGGAGTGTGGGTGCATTCTGCAGTGTGGATGCATTCTCATGGGTGCACTCTGCAGTGTGGGTGTGTTCTCATGGGTGCACTCTGCAGTGTGGGTGCATTCTCATGGGTGCACTCTGCAGTGTGGGTGCATTCTGCAGTGTGGATGCATTCTCATGGGTGCACTCTGCAGTGTGGATGCATTCTCATGGGTGCACTCTGCAGTTTGGGTGCATTCTGCAGTGTGGGTGTGTTCTCATGGGTGCACTCTGCAGTGTGGGTGTGTTCTCATGGATGCACTCTGCAGTGTGGGTGCATTCTCATGGGTGCACTCTGCAGTGTGCGTGCACTCTGCAGTATGGGTGTGTTCTCGAGGGTGCACTCTGTAGAATGGGTGCATTCTGCAGTACGAGTGCTCATGTCTGGAACAGGAATGTCTCCGACCATGCCCTGGTACTCACATCTCAGGGTCTGAGAGGCCCTCCAGCCTCTAATTGCTCCCTTACAGCCCCCTGCAGTCACAGAAGCCCCCTCTGACACACAGTCCCCCCATTGTCTCCTGCTCTTCTCCGTGGAGACTTAGGAGCTCATCTGGGGACCAGGAAGGAAGCCCAGTCTCATGGGTGGCATGTACCTGTCAGCTCATCTTTTGCATAAGAAATCAATGGTAGGGAACTTGCTGCAGTGTGTAGAGCCCCTCCAAGAGTCAGCCAAGCTCATCATCCTCCATCTCTCCCCTCCCTCTAATTCTTGACTCTAGGAACAAACTCAGCACCCTGCACACACAGGGAGACAACCATGTACACCCTGATCCCCTGCCTCTCCTAGCCAGACAGCACCAACCCCTTTGTGACAACCCTCTAACACTGGACAGGGTGAAGCGTATTCATCACACCTAATCACGGAGCAGAAATACCTGGGGAAAGGAGAGGGACTGGGAGAGGGAAGAGCTCCAGACACAGCCGACCTCTCAAATGAAAACATGGAGCACATAGGCCAACAACCTGCCAGCTCCTGCCTCAGGTCCCTGGAGGGATGCTGTGTGTCTGTCCTCCAGGGTTCACCGAGGCCAGGAGATCCTGATGGTGGTTATGGCCATTCATCCTCCCATGATGGAATGTACATCACACTGGACCAGAGTGGTTTCCCAGAGTTGGACAGGGCCTGGAAGAAGGGTTGGTCTGTCTGGGGTGGGGGTGGGGGACATAGGGTGACAGATTATAGGGAGGGGTCGGGAATCTCCTCAGGACCACTAACAGAGCTTAGGTGTCACTTGCCACTTCCTGCTGAGGGGTCTGATGGGAACCCTCAGGCACTCTCCTTGTGGGAAATGACAGGGCAGTGTGACACCAAACTCCTGCCCACGCTGGTCCACCCAGAGGATGGAGGGCATCCAGGGAAACGGGGGCCCTCAACTTCCAGGACTGCACACCAGCCATCAGCCCTAGACTGTGAGACCGACTCCCCCTCCCGGCCCCACACACCTTTGGACACGCTCACATTCCTCCCATAGCTTGGAAGCACAGCTGGGGGCTCTTCAGGAGGAGCAAGGGCTGTGTGGCTGGGTGGTGGGTGCCTCAGTAGCTGAGGAGGCATTGTTTCTGAGCATGTGTGTCTGGGAGGGACGGGTGTTGGAGGAGACTGATGAGCAAGTCGGCCGAGTGGGGAAGACCGGGCCTGTGGTAACACTTTCTTGGCTGCACAGGAGAAAAATGTAGAATTCTCTCTCCCTCTCACTCTCTTCCTGTTTCTCCCCTGTGCCCTCCCCCTTCCTCACTATTTCCTTTTCTCCCCCTCTTATCTCTCTACATCTCTCTCCTGTCCTTTCTTCTCCCCTAGTTTCCTGTCTCACACCCCCTCCCTCTCCCCTCCCTCTCCCCTCCCTCTCCCTCTCTCTCCCTCCCTCTAGCTCCACTCTTCCATTCTCCCCTCCTCTCTTTCTCCCCTCTCTCTCTCTCCTCCTCCTCTGTCTCTCTTCTCTCCAAGTCTATCTCTTCTCCTTCACTCCCCTCTCCCTCCCCCACTTCCTCCCTGCCCCTCTCCTTAGAAACCAGAACCATGGATACTTGGTTCTCAGACTCCAGGACATGCAACAGCGGCCTCCCAAGGCTCTTAGCCCTTCAGTCTTAGTCTACGTGTGACACCGTTAGATGTCTGTCCCTGGGTCTGATGTGGCTGACCTGTGCCACCTCTTCTCATGGTCCCCAGCTCCAGGCCACTGCTGTGGGGCTGCTTAGCATCCTAACTGCGCAAGTCACTTCCCAAATGGATCCCCTCCTACAAACGGAAGGAAGTGAGGAGAGCAGAGACACTGACGGAGACGTGGGCACGGATGCTTACAGACATGCCCAGCATGGGGAGATAGTGGTCCATGGGTGTAGGTGATACGAAGATGGAGACGGGGTATTCTCCTGGTCTGAGTCTCTGGAGAGCCTAACACAGACAGCTTGCTGCCAGACATTGCCAGAAGGCACCATGAGGTAAAACTCAAGGCTCTTTCTGGTTGTTGGTCTCTCTACACACTGGCCTGGACCTCCCCAAGCCCACCATGCCACTTCAGGTCCTACATGCAGCATCATCAGCATGAGACCACATCCTCCTGCTGTTCCCACTATTCCGTGTCAAAGGCAAGAAGAACTGGAATGGGTATTGGTGAAGAAGGAAAGACAAAACAAGGAAAGGAAACCAAACCTAATATGCTAGAAAACTTAAATTATCCTGAGAGTTGGGGAATCTCACTTAAGGGCGATGGTTTTTCTAACACAAAGTGTCGAAGGCTTGAGTTTCGTGGCCTCTTTGAAGACCTCTGTGGCTTCCTTTGTGGCTCTGTCTGCACTGCATCCCTCCAGCAAACATTGCTGTGGTCTTCATCCAGGATACGGGCTTTTCACACATGGCAGCTTTTAAAGGGTGTTTTAGACCGTTAGTGATAGAAGGCATGTTTTCAAGGGGTGCCTCAGTGTGCCAACTGTCAATGCAGTCTCCTGTCACCTGCACACTTAGGAAGGGCGAGGTGCAGTGGAGACAGTACCTCCACCAGAGCAGCTGTATCTGTGACAGGTACCTACGGCCTGTGGAAAAGCACGTAAGTCATATCCCCTCCAGACTGCCTGCACAAGAGTGCAAAGGTATTGGCTTTGGGACGAGGTTTGGAACAGTAGCTCCTCAGAAGGCTCCTTGCAAAGCTACTGGGAAATTCCCCATTGGCATTTCCTGAGGAAGAGAGAGGGTGAAATGCGGGGATATGCCTCCGGCTGACACTTGGCTATATCTTGGTTCTGGAGTGAGACCAGATTCAACTGGTTTTCTAAGGGTGTGAGAGCCTGGCCCAGCAAGAATGTACACTTTCAAGATGCCAAACACCTCAAATTTGTAGGTTCTTACTCATATCTCACCGATTTTTTTTTTTGAGGTTCTAGAGATGGAACCCAGAACAGGTGTTCTGATGCTGAGCTACATCCCAAGAAATCCATGATACAGGACCATGTGGGCAGTGGGTCACAATAAGTATAGACACTTCCTGCAAGATCAGCATCTGCCACTGCCTGTGTGGTCTTGAGTAGCCACTGGTTCTCCGCAGTGTGGACTGCGGATGCTTGGAAACTGCTCTAGCAGGAGAATGATGAATCTGTCATTTCTGCCTTCCTGGCTAAGCCAGATACAGCCAGGGACCTGCAGTGGGGGTCCCAATGCTCCACAGCCATAGCCCACCACCAACTGCCTCCATTCTTCACCCAGCTCCAGGACCAGGTCATCCTACCTAGGCAACAATGTGACTCAGTTCTGAGGCTGGGACCCAGCATGGGGCTGTACTGCTGTTAGGCTTCCTACCCCACTCCTGCCATCCTGGTAGACACCTGACCCTTCCCTTCTGATGCTTTCTACTGATGTAGCAGTCAACTGCATGAATGTTGAGCCTGGCCGCTCCATGCTTTCTACACCACCAACCCTCTGTGGATAAGCCTGGGCACCCTTTCCTCGAGGCTAACCTCTGGTGATTCATCAGCCCATACCCCTGTTCTAGTATTGGGGGTGTGGCTGTGAGCCAAGCAGACAATCTCTTCCTTCAAGAGCTAGAGTTTGGGGAGTGTGATAGAAAGAGTCCTTCTCATATGGGAGAAGGGCCATCACCGTGGCAGCTTGCCCTGCTCTTTGTAGTGCTGTTCCTGTCCAATCCCCCACCCTGAGTCTAAAAATCAACCCATCTCCATGCATGCCTTTGGGTTGACCTTCATGGGGGTCAGAGGCTGGAGGAAGTGGCCAGCACACCAACTCTAGGTGTCTTCTGGCAGAGAATGGTCTCCCCAGGTGTCTCTCTGGGTAGCATGAGCACAGTAATGAAAGTCTGTCTTGCCTTTGCAGAGGGGCAAAGAATGGCTGCATCCTCATCAGGAAAAGGCAAGATGGCGGCTCTACTGCCTCTCATAGACTCTTCTGGCACCCAGATATCTCCGCATCTCAGCCAGTGAATAAGGATTTCTTGGGCTCCCTGTGGGCTGAGCACATGGCCAGGGAAGTGCCAGAAAGAGTGGAGAAGAACCCGCTGCTAACTTCAAGGGTCCCAGGTGGCGAGGAGCCACTTCCAAGTACATGAGGACAAGGCGAGGTGTGCACCAGGAGAGTTCTCTAGGCTTGCAGACTGGGAAGGGCACCCTAAAAGTTGGATAAGTCTATTTTATGAAGCACGTAGCAGGAGCCAGCAGAGGACATCCACTATGCTCCTGTCTCACAGGCTTCGAGGTGTGGAAGTCCATCCCACCCGATTCCTGCATCAAGCCACTTGGACAATACAGGTCAGCCCCTCACCAAACTTGCGTTTATCTTCTGGGTCATCCCCTCCTTATGCTACCTGAGTTCAAGTTAAGAAGCAGTTGTGAGACTGCATGCAGCGGCTCATTCACTCGCTCGCTCCAAGGGTGGTGGTAGCTGAAGCTGAGTGAATCGAATGACCTTCCTAAAAGGTTGGAGTGTCCTAACAGCAGCAGGTGTCAAGAGCTAAGCTGAGGCGGTTCTTCAGTTCAGGCGCCGTGGCCGCAAAGGCTTCTCCAGATGGGAGATGCACTCAGCTGACCCTGCATGATGTAAGTGAGCCAAGCCAGTCCCTGGTGCACAGAAGGCTGGTATGGCTGCTCAGGGTCAGTCCTTAGAGGAGGAAGAGAGCCTTCTCTGTTAAACTCAGCACCCCTCACCTCCCAGTCCAGATGAACAGTCTAGAAGCAACAGTGCTGTGTCCAGAAGAGTGTGTCCGGCTAAGCTCCTCAGCTCACAGAAGGAGATGCAGACAGACAAGGAGTCTAATGCAGAATGTCATTATGTTACCGTAAGCCAGTCAGAGTGACTGAAGAGAGGGGACTTGCAACATCTAAAGAGCTGCCTTCATCCGCCTCAAGAGCACCTGTGTAGTCCCTGCCAAGGTTTGCAAGTTAGTGGAAGCTACCGCCTAAAGAAGCTGAGTACCTCGCCCAGAGTCACACGGCCATCAACATAGCAGAGGAAGAGGCAGCCCTCCATTACTCGGTGACACGGGAAGCCCTGTCATGTATCTCTCTGGTGGAAGATGATGGCTGGCCACAAGGGTGGTCAGGCATTTCGAGCAGCCACCCTGGGTTCCTCTTTGAGTTGGAACCAAGTTGAGATCAGGAGCCTCTGTGGGGAGCCTGTGTTTGCTCCCTGCCCACCTTCAGGGATCCTTCTTCATTCTGTGGCTCTGAAGGGTGGAGAGGAAGTTAAATGTGGCTTCCTGTCAAATGGTTGTGGATTCTCGGTGGGGCTGATGAAACCTTTTTGAAAGAGCCAGAGGTGGCGGTTTGCACACAGATGTTACTGTGTGCTTTTGAAACTATGTGAGATAGTCAGTTTTTATACTGGTGAATCTCATTTCAATTACTAAGGTGTTAGAAGTGATTTCATGGAAATCGTCATGGGTCTCAGACTGTTTAGCAGCAGCAGCAGCAAACATCTGAACCTCATCTGCCATGCACATGGGCTAAGTGACTCCCAAGCTACCTTGGGTGTGGGAGACTGAAGTTATTCACTATCATAGGGCAGACAGTGGGCTCCAGCTTCCTTGAGGGATGAATCTCATGTCTACCACTGTCTGGCAAGTTTTTGAGCACAGGATTCAGCCCAAGACACCCCAGAAACAGAGGAAGGAATACATCAGAGACCTCACAAAGTTGTCCTCTGGGGTCAACATATGTCACTGCAGATAGTTCCTAAAACATAGGCCCTTGGGTATTACTAGAAGCTACCTTGTGACAGGATGTAGAGACAGCAGGGACATCCATGGGTATCCCCAGTGATCACCTTAAACTCAGGCAGACCTCCTCCTGCTTATCACCCAGCTGCCTTACCACATGGCACCCCTACCCTTCAGCATCAAGGTCACCCACAGGCCCAAGGAGACTTTCTCCAACAGAGTTCCTAAAGGCATAACATTCCCTACAACATCTTTTATAGAACCTTGCATCTTGGACACGCTGGTTCCAGCCAGCCAGAGTCTGGTGTCCACATTTCCCAGACCAACACAGACAGAAGAAAGGGCTTCATCCATGTAGACACTGGGCAGGTGAAGAGTAGGTGTTCAATTCCCTTTGGCCAGGTCTTGGCTGTCAATGTGACTCATCACCACATCGGGGCAGGCAGAACCTCAGAATCAGACAGGGAAGTCCCATTCTGCCAGGGGCTTCTGCCTAAGTCACGGTGGCTGCAATACACATAGGGTGTCTAGTGAAACACTTGAAGTGTGAAGGAGAGCTTTCTGGCAGATGCAGATAAAGCTGAGAAGGGCATTTGCTGGCTCCTGTTCAGCCTCTGTCATCCTCCCCTTCTCCACGAGGCTGTATCCAGCAGCTCACTGCATCCAGCAGCTCACTGTATCCAGCAGCTCACTGTATCCAGCAGCTCACTGCATCCAGCAGCTCACTGCATCCAGCAGCTCACTGCATCCAGCAGCTCACTGCATCCAGCAGCTCACCATGCTGATGAAAAGGCCAAAACTCACAAAGTCAGGCTGAAAGCCAGAAGGAGGAGCAGGACAGTCCTGCCCACAGGGTGGCCATCAGTGGGAGTGAACCAGCACAGGACCTGCTCTGCTACCACCCCACTCATTGTCACCCATTCCCAAATGCTCCCCAGGAATCCTGGCCTCCCCTGGCTTTCCACAGAGCATGTTGAGGCTGCTCCAGTATCTCCTTCATCGGAATTCTGGCTCCAAACCAGCAATGCTGTTGGTCAAAATTAAAAGGTCTCTGAACACGGGGGCAGAACTTGTCTGGCCCTACCCCAAAGGTCCCATGTCACAAACAGAGAACTGAGAGCAGGGAACTCCATCAGAAGCACAGAACTGTGCACCCCAGGCTTCCTCCCTGACACTTTGACCTTGAACCAGCTCCATCAGCTGCCAGGGCAAAGCTAGACAGCTCCTCTTCAAACCATAGCTCCTCCTTCTCATTGGAGTCCCCCTGATTTTCATCAACTTCTAAAAAACTCAATCACAAGTCAGCAAAAGGTCTCAGCCAGTTAAGGGGCTTGCAGTCAAGCCTGACAACCAGCGTTTGCTCCCCAGGGCCACACATGGTAGAAAGACGGATCTGACTCTCCTGATCTCCATATGTCCATATTGTGACAACCACAATACCAGACGCTCATGTGGCCAACTGTCACCACTTGGCTAGACTCTCACGCGGATTTGGGATGCAGGGAACAGTGCTCTCCTAGTGGAATGATGTTGCGATGAGTTAGGTACAGAAAGAGGGGCGGGGCCCAGGCCAGGATACAGGATGCTAGAAATGGGGCCTGCAGAAGACTGTCAGGTTTTGTTTTGAAGACCCATCCAAGGCCTCGAGGGTGTTTGGAGTGTAACATCTACGGAAACTTCAGGAAAGCTAGAGGCGATTCCAATGTTTCTAGAACTTACTCCTAGCAATACTTGACTTCCAGGGCTGCATGGCCCTGACAGAGCTAGGACCTCCTCTTGCCTAAGCTTTCCGTGGGGCTGTCAGCCTGCTGCACTCTCAGGAGCCACTGGCTCACCTCTGGCTTTTGGAGACCAGTCAAAACGAGGGTAAAAAGATAGGTCAGTGCCTACAGGTGATGAGAACAGGGCTTGAGTTTGCTGTGAGGGAAGATTCCTGTCATCTCTGACGCTCGTCCACACTTGATAAAATAAAGTGATCTGCTTAAGCATCTCTATAAATTGATGTTCAAACACATCCCCCCTCCTCTTCCCCTTCCCCCTTCCCCTCACTGTCTGGGATGCTGTCCCTGCTGCCCTGGAGCCACCATCTGCTAAAGGCACAGCCCCTGCCTCTGCCAATACCAGAAACAGTCAGGGTCAGGCAACACTGGGCTCATCCCATGTCCAGGCAAGGGCCCCAAGAGGTTAAGAGTCAGACTCTGCCTTCTTCTCCCTGGCCAAGGACACCCCAGGAGCCACTCTCATTATAGCACTGACCACCTGCACCAGGAAGGTCCCCCCTTACTTCTTGTCACAAGTCAGAGTTGTGGGAAGAGTCCTCAGCACGGGGCAGAGCTGCCTGGGGAAAGGTCATACTCTGTCAGACGCAAGCTCCTGAGTGGTCTGTAAGGCTAAGGAGAGCTGGGGCTTTTAACCCAGAAAAGAACTGGCCTATCACAATTGGCCAGGTTCCAGAGGGTGGGCTGTCACAGACTCAGTGGAGTTTATACTGGTAGAAGTCTACCTTCACCCAGGCTGGGACCTGGTAGTTAATTTTCAGTACGGCCAATTAGTCATCAGTAATTTCCCAGAAAGATGGAGACCTGTTCTTACCCAGGTTTCCAACAAGTTTATCAACTGGTTATATAGCACCTAGAACCCACAACCCTCCTCCTTTCAGGTACAGCCCATGATGAAGGAGCATTGCCCCAGCATGGCTCCGTGCAGCTGGCATGCTCGGATGTGGAAGAGAGGAAACTGGGGTCAGCTCTGGCTCCTACACTTGGCCTCCAGGAACTCTACTGCTCACTCCGAGCCATTGGACAATCCTAATTCTCTCTCTGGAGCTGTCACAAAGATCACGTAAGACCCAGAGGACTTAGTCCAGGAAGCCCTCAAGCTGCTGTGGTCCTAGTACATATGCAGATACACACAGAGGGGCCAGAAGTCTCACCCGCTGGCCTGCCCCAGGAACCGATGAGTCGTGTTTGTGTTGGAGAAAAATTAAGGCTGATCACGTCTTGTGCCTAACATGGAGCGACATCTTCTGAGTCTCCACATATTGCTGTTTTCACTGAGCCACATGTAACACTTCAGAGTGCCAAATGCTTTTTAAAAAATAGACCTGGCTCTGAACGGGTGCTACAGAATATAACATGGGTGGAATATGGCTTTGATGAAAACACAAAATGCTAGCCACTCCCCACCCCACCCCCACAAAAAAGGAGAATTACAGGAACTCTGCGGAAAGATACTTTCAAAGACAGGCTTATTCTGAACAAGAGTCCTGGGTGGAGAGTGATGTATGGGTTCTGCTTCTTTATGCCCTGGGTTCAGCTCCTAGTGTGGAAAAAGTCAGGCCACGCATGTTTTCTGCAAAGTGGCAGTGCCACCTGGCTGTATGTGTTGCTCAGGTGTGGTCAGGATTGGCAATGTGACCGTGGCATCAGGGATTTCAGAAGTAGAAGCCACGCTCTGGTAGCTCTGCACAAAACTCACCTCCCACCCATCATCTCTACCTCCTGGTCACCTGTCACCACCCTGGTGTGCAGCAGGTCCAGTTCCTTGCAAACTGTGGCCTCCAGCCTCAGAAGGCTGCCACACTGGGAGATATAGGGTCACTGTCCATCTCCTTGCTTTCTCTTCTTCCTCAGAGACAATTTCCCTTCCCTGTACCTGTCCGAGCCATCCAGAAGACATTACTAAATAATCAAAGTGCTGGTCAAGAAATCCTCCAGCTCCTACTTGACATGCTTCCATCAGCCCTATGCAGCCTGTGCTGAGTCCGGCCTCTCTAGGACAAGGCCACCCCTTCTCTGGAATATGGCCACCTCTGTTGGCTTCCTAGGACACCTGCTCCGTCCATACCTCCTTTCTCTGCTTGCCTTCACAGTCTCCTCTCTGTTTATCCCCATTGTGTGCTTACATTCCATTTTCTTTCATCTTGGAAAATAAACAAAATACGGAGTGTGAAAAGATGAGAGGTTTCCAAGGGCTTGGGGAAGGGGAGTGAAGGCAGAAGGCTGTGAGAGGGGAACTACACAATGGCTCCCTCTGACCTGCATGTGTCAAAAGTCAGGAAATGAATGAGGAAAAATGAATTGAATTTTCTTTCAGTCCATCCATCCATCCATCCATCCATCCATCCATCATGCATCCATTCACCCACCCATCCACCCTTCTATCCATTATCTATTCATTCAATCACTCATCCATCCATCTATCCATTCACCCACCTCCCATCCATCACGCACCCTTTCAATTATTCATCTATCAAACCCCACCCACCCATGCATCCATCTACCAACAGTTACTCATCCATCCATCCATCCATCCATCCATCCATCCATCCATCCATTCACCCACCCACCCATTTATCCATTGAATCACTTGCCCACCCATTTATTCATTCATTCATCTACCCATATTTCAACAAACACTGGACTTATTCCCTCAAGATATCATTGAGACAGTCTACCATAAAATCTGTTTACCTGTCAAACATTTTGGAATGTTTTTAGATTTATAGAAAAGTTAGGTAGAAAGTCCTGAATTCCTGTCTTCCTTCCCCAATTCCACTGTTTGTGGTCACACGTCAGTGTGGAGCATATCTTAAAAATGATGAAACATCATGTGTTTCTAAGAAAGCACTCTGACACTTAGTTGTATCCCCAGCCCCTTCATTTATTTTTTATTTTAAGGCAGTATCTCTAAGTTTCTCAGGCTAGTCCTTAACTCGCTCTATTGACTATACAAGCATTGAATTTATAATCCTCCTGCCTCAGCTTGCATAGTAACTAGAATTATAGGCTTGCAGCATCAAGCCAGGCTACAATGAGCCTTTTGGCAAGTTTTGTTCAGGTTCCCCTCAGGACTTTCTGAAAACAAACAGACCAATGGAATTGTAGGGCCAGCCTGCCAGTGGCAGCCTACTGGAGTGGCAGCGGTGCTTAGGAAAAGGCAGGTTTATGGCATAGAGTTTTGTCCAAATAGAAAGACAAGAACAGAGAGAAAGGGATGGATCTTCTGAAATCTGGTTCCAACACATATGCTCTGACATATGAGAGACACCGTGACAGGAGCTGCAAATGGAAGGGCAATTTCTTACCACCCCCAGGAATCTGGGACTAGCAACCCCACACCAAGCCCTGCAGCACAGGGCCCCTGGCCCCTCCACCCACCCACCCACCCCCCAAGAACCATAGAAATGTACCCAAAGCCAGGGACCCACAGAATTCTGGAATTCAGCCCTTAGGTAGCCCCCTCCAAGAAAAGAGCATTTCCTGGCCATAGATAAGGGCAGATCACAGAAGCGAAGACAGAGAAGGTCATCCTGGCCCATTCAG
>CABHPP010140759.1:22574-44905 GCA_902168425.1 Peromyscus attwateri | reverse complement strand
GTGCATACCCACTCATCAATAGTTTCTTATATCAGGAGATTGAGGGCAAAAGTGGGCACAAGGAATTAATCATCACATTTGATCACCAACCAAACCTAGCAAGGAAAGTACTAGCAACAATTGGGCTGCTTCGTATTTTTTACCCTAACCTAATGAATCTATAACTCATCTATGTGTCCTTGTGAACCTTAGATTGTTTTCTGGAGTTTTTCGTCTCAAAGCTATTATCAAAACATCTGATCTAACCTGAAGTTATTTTAAGGCTTTGTTTCAGCTAATGATGCACACTGAAACCTGTGACTGCATCATCCAGCATTCAGAGAATTACAGCCAGCCTGGCTCCTGTGGACTCAGTCGTTTTCCTTAATCATTAACCTGAACTGCAATCAATGCAGCTCCTTAGGTGAAACTCATAGGCCCTGACTGTGTAGCATTGACTTGAATTTATTTTTATTCATCAAAACTCTGTCTAAACTAACATTATTATCATCAATTAGACAGTACAGCTTAGGAAGAAATCATCTTCATAATAATCCACAGGTAAGAATGCCCAGTAGAGCAGGTTGTTTCCATATGATAAACACACTACATTACAGACAGTGGGGATCTTCCCACTCCCATTCACACCATGCCAGGTACCAGAGGAAGATGGGGCAAACATGTAAAGGTTTCACAGCAGAAGCAAAAGACACACTTGCCTATCCAAGATTCACCCATCAGTGATTTTCCTACTGGTGGGCTATAGTCAGTTGCCACCTGCTCCTCCTCTGACATGGTCACCAACACTGGAGAGCAACCTGTAGAAGAGTGGCCCTTTTTACATTCGATCTCTGAGAGGTGGGCTCATCTAGGCCGATTTCACACACAGGAGCTTCAACATGTAGGTAACATGGCTGGATTTCAGGACTGGAATTAAAAGGAGGGAATCATGTAGTTAGTGTAGGAAGAAGAAATTGGGGTACAACAAGAATGACCACCACATACACACAGTGCTTATACACAGAGCAAGCTCTGTTTTATTTCTGGATATCCTTCCAAGAAGTGTCCAGCCCTTTCATCAGAAGTAAAACGCTAATGTTTCTAGAAGATAAACTCCTTCCAGTCCTTAAATGAATGACTATCCTATTGGAAATTAACCATCTGGAAGTGGGCTATGTATAGGAGAAGGATGGGGTGTGAACTGAAGGAAAAGAGGTTTGTAGGTTCATAAGTAATTGGGATCCACACCTTGGCTCTTTCAGAACCCTAGAGATATATCAAGTCCTCTGGGGAGTAGCAATAGAATGTGCTTAAGGAAATCAGATCTGAGTGTGGGGACACAAATATGGTCTAGGGGTGAGAAGAAGCAGAGCTCAGGCACTTCTGGCTATGTGATGTGGAAGTTACCTGTTTTGACTGTTTCTCTCTCTGTAAATTAGGATCGTTTATTCATTTCCATAAATATTCATTGTCCTGTGTGTGTCAGGTAGTGTCTCAGGCTTGAGAGACAGCCACAAGCAGACTAAAAGAGATGCTGTCTTTTTAAAGCTTGTATCTTAGTCAGGACAGGAAGACAAAACCACAGTATTCCTATTGCTATGAAAAGTGCTGAGCTGCAAATGCCTATTCGTATGTAAACCGAACGGCTTAGTGTGCTGAAGGCCAAGGGTGCTGAAGGATCAAAAGTGGAGCAGAGAACGCGGGAGCTGTGGGGAATGAGGTACAGAGGTGGTCAAAATGGGTCCTGGTGAGAAGTTACTATCTGAGCAGATCTGAAGATGAAGAACATTCGTTTCCTCAAAAAATGTCCTAGACCAAAGAGTAAAATTGTCTCATGCAGAACTATCAATGTAGAGTGTTGCTAAGTCCCTAGCACTCTGATAACATTCCATAAATGTCATCTATTGTTATTTTTATGCCCAAGTGCGGCCCAGCAGCTGCATGGGCTAGGCAAATGATGGTGTTTAGCCAGCATGTCCTGAGCTGGAGGTCCTCTTCAAATGTCTGGCTCTGGATAAGATGCCCAGGGCCCTGAGAGTGACTGAGCCCTCAGCCCTGTCAGCTGGGAACTTTGATCGTATTCTATTAGGATTTTAAAGGAATAAATACAGAGGGGCTGGAGAGGTGGCTCAGTAGTCAAAAGCACTGGCTGCTCTTCCAGAGGTCCTGAGTTCTGTTCCCAGTGCCTACATTTGTGATTCACAACCATTTACAAACTCTGTCCTGAGGGATCCAGTGCCCCCTTCTGGCCTCCTTGGGCACCAGGCATGCACATGGTGCACATACATACATGGTGGTAAAACATCCACATACATAAAAATAAAAGACATTTGAAGAAAATAAAGTGATATAGCTTTCTGACCTGAACTAATAGCGTAAAATTTTTACCAATACCCTCCCCCCCAAAAAATAGGAGGCAGAGCCGGGCAGGCAGGACAGAGGTCTGCAATGCAGAAAGACACTGCAGGTCTCCAGGCTGCAGATTACTGTGCCTGTAGAAAGGCGTACAGCAGGGGTTAGGAAGAGACAAAGAGAGACAGCGGCACTGGGGTCAGAGAGGAGTCTGTGTCAGCAGGACGGCACTGTAGAATGTATTTGGAGTTACTACACGTCAAATACAAATGGCTCTGCTAACAAGGGCCGCTCCTAAGCAGGTGGCCACCGCCCCAGAGGAGATCGGGGCAGCTGGTACCACCAGTCAGGGTTGGCACACGAGGCAGATAGTGCCGGCTGTAAAGACGGCTGTCAAGAACTATGTTCATTTCATTTTCCTTTTCTAAAGTCTATGCTCCATAGATTAGAAGCCCTAAATCTGTTAGAATTCCCAAATGTTGGGGCTGGAGAAATGGCTCAATGCTTAAGAGCACTGGCCTCTCTTGAAGAGGGCCCAGGTTTGGTTCCCTGCTTTGTATCAGGCGGCTCATCTGCAATTCCAGCTCCAGGGGATGCAACACCCTCTTCTGGCCTTCACAGGCACCTGCACACACACGGTTCATATACATCCCTTCAAGTACACATACATACGCATAAAATAAGTAAACCTTTGTTTAAAAATCCAAAATACTTAAGTCCTGGATGAGATTTTTGAGCCCATTCAATTTAACCCCTTCATTTTTGAAAGTGGAGAGACTGAGTTATAAAACACGTGAGGATGGGGCCGGCTACTCTTGCAGAGGACCCAGGTCCAGTTCCCAGCTCCCACACGGTGTTCACAACCATATATAACTCAAGTTCCAGAGGACCCTCTGTTCTCTTCTGCTCTCTATGGGCACCAGGCACAAATGGTACACAATGCAAGCAAAACACCCGTACACATACAAGTAAAAAGAAAATTAAAAATTAAGGGGCTGGAAAGATAGCTTAGCGATTAAGAGCACTGACTGCGCTTCCAGAGGACCCAGGTTCAGATTCCCAGCACCCACACGGCAGCTCACAACTGTCTGTAACTCCAGTTTCAAGGGACCTGATACCCATGGCAAAACACCAATGAACATTAAATAAAAATAAATAAAATTTTTTAAAAAACAGAACACTAAAAATTAAGAAAACATGAAAATCTTGCTTGGAGGCACTTTGTACTGTTAAGAGCTGCATTTACAGAGACAGGAACACATGGCTTACTACATCAAGGGAGCGCCTGCCTCTTAGGACCATGAAGATCAGGAATGGCCATGAGCAGGCACTGGGGGCAAAAAACTCAGGCAGGAGCCACCCAGGATGTGTGACAGGGATGGGGGACAGTCAGTCTGCTGTCTGTGTGTTCTGTGCACGCATGGACAGACAGACAGTGTGCTGTCTGTGTGTTCTGTGCAGGCATAGACAGACAAGCAGTCTGCTGTGGGTGTGTTCTGTGCAGGCATAGACAGACAAGCAGTCTGCTGTGGGTGTGTTCTGTGCAGGCATAGACAGACAGACAGTCTGCTGTTGGTGTGTTCTGTGCACGCACAGACAGATAGACAGTCTGCTGTCGGTGTGTTCTGTGCACGCACAGACAGACAAACAGTGTGCTGTCGGTGTGTTCTGTGCACGCACAGGCAGGCAGCAGCCCCCTGGAACCCACGATGCTTCTCTTCAGACCCGTTGTGCTTCATTTCACTGAACAAAATAAATCAAACATTGACACTGTGGAGACAGGATATGGCTTGCAACTTTAACTGTCTCTTTCTCCCAATGACTGTTCAGTGTGCATCTGAAACAGATTTGTAAATCAATGATGCATGCATTGAATCAAATGTCTAAGACGTGCTCTGTCTGACCCTCATAGCAAGGTTCCTTTAACATCATTCACTTAAGGAATGCATGTTGAATACTGACTGTGTCAAGTAGTGCCCCAGGAGTCGCTTAGTATACAACTCTGGACAAAAACGGGGTAGTCTCGCATCATATACTTTTATTGTAGTGGCCAGGCCAATCCATGAGTCTTTAAAGTCTGTGGTTTAATCCTATGTAGCCCAGGATGGCTTTAAACTCAAGGTGCTCCTACCCCAGACCCCAAAGTGGTGGGATTAGACTAAAGTCTATTATTTTCAAAGATGATGAATGATGGAGGAAAAGAAACATCCAGAATTGGGAGAGAGTGCACCACAGGAAGGAAGAGGCGCAGTTTAAAGGGGTGGGCAGGAGAGGGTTTGCCGCAGAGAAGGCGGGAGTTGGCAAAGATCTGAAGAGAAGGCGTTGGGCCGCAGGAGCCTAGGCAGAAGGCACAAGAGACTAGGGCGCACCTGGGGGGCCCGGGCGCTGGCAAAGATGGCTGCTTCTCACCCTTGTCCGTGACTCTGTGTGTTAGTAATGGAGAGTCCCCATATTAAGTCCGGTTTTCAGATTTTCTTGAAAACAACATTTAGTCAGGATTTGGTCATGTTATCCCCAAATTATTTTAGGAATCAATGAGCTCGGTCTGACTAGATCACCGTTCTTCCCTAACAGGACCTACATCTCCAACTCAACAGTCCTCTCCACATCCTCTTGTGGTATTGTATTCCCCCAAATATTGTGCATGCTAATAAACTTATCTGGGGTCAGAGACAGAGCAGCCACAATATTAAACATGAGGACAGGCAGTGGTAGCACATGCCTTTAATCCTAGCATTCCAGAGGCAAAAATCCATGTGTTCAAGGATACAGCCAAGCATGGTGACTCACGCCTTTAATCCCAGAAAGCGAGCCTTTAATCCCAGGGAGTGAGGCAGAAAGCAGAAAGGTATATAAGGCGTGAGAACCAGAAACTAGAAGCATTTGGATGGTTAAGCTTTTGGCCTGGTTAAGCATTCAGTCTTTCGAGAAGCAGTTCAGCTGAGACCCATTCGGATATGAGGATACAGAAGCTTCCAGTCTGAGGAAACAAGACCAGCTGAGGATTTGGCGAGGTGAGGTAGCTGTGGCTTATTCTGTCTCTCTGACCTTCCAGTGTTCACCCCAATACCTGGCTCAGGTTTGATTTTATTAATAAGACCATCTAAGATTTCTCCACATCCTCTCATGTCAGATTCACTCCCAGTACTGCCTTACTTAGTTGCTGTTCAAGCTCCTGCCGACCTTTAAGCCCTCTGCCTGTGTAGAAGAGGTTAGGATGTGTTCCATACACACCTCGGTGGTTTAATTTAGCAGATTTACTTCTACTCATATAAAATCCAGCAGTGGGAGGGTTTTCAGGCCTCTCTCCACGCAGAGACTCCAGGGAGCGGGTTATTTCCAGCCTGTGGTTCTACGGTTTCAACTTGTGTACTAGATGGGGAAGCCAGAGCTTGGGGGAAGCACTTTGATCCCTACATGCTTGACCTTGGACATGATGGCTCACATCACTTCTGTTGGCCTTTCTTTGGCCAAAACTAGTCACAAGGCCTTGCCTGCCTGCAGGAGATCTAGTGTAGCGTAAGTATAGTCTTCCTCTGCATTCAGAAGACAATGAATGGAGTAGAAATGAATTCCTTCAGTCTCTTACCTGCCTTTCTGTGGTAGACCTCAGAAGAGCTGCCTGGGTATGTCTGTATGCTGTGATATCGTTGAGAAACCTCCCAGAGAGCTGAGCTGCCCAGCCATTCTCAGTAATTATATCCAGGGGCTCAGACAGCCTCCATTCACTGTGTCTCTACCACTACTAATGAGTACTCTTTGACCAAGTTTCTCAGCCTGTCTAAACCTGTTTCTTCGTCTTTAATTTGAAGATAAGCCTACCCATCACACAGAGTTAATATGAGGATTAGAAGGTATTATGCATACAAAGGGCTTTGAAGGTTACTTAGTAAGCTCTTGATACACATCCATTGTCTTCAACAAATAGCCGAGTTATAATGAGATGCTTTTAACTTTGCATTATTCAGACTGTGCAAAAACAGTGCAAAGATTCCCAGGTGGTCTTCTTCTTCTTCTTCTCCTTCTTCTTCTTTCTTCTTCTTCTTCTTCTTCTTCTTCTTCTTCTTCTTCTTCTTCTTCTTCTTCTTCTTCTTCTTCTTCTTCTTCTTCTTCTTCTTCTTCTTCTGTTGTTGTTTGAAACAGGTTTTCTCTATGTAGCTCTGATGTTAATCCCACCGAAGGAGAGCAAAGACCTTTACCCAAATCCTTTTAGTTGAATTTAGCAAGCTTTATTTTCTGTCAGACAGGCCTGTCTCCCTACAGCAGTGTTTGAAACAACAGCAGTGAACACAGGAGACAGTGGGGTTCATATAGTTTAAAAAACTGAGCCGGGCGTTGGTGGCGCACGCCTTTAATCCCAGCACTCGGGAGGCAGAGGCAGGCGGATCTCTGTGAGTTCGAGGCCAGCCTGGGCTACCAAGTGAGCTCCAGGAAAGGCGCAAAGCTACACAGAGAAACCCTGTCTCGAAAAACAAAACAAAACAAAAAAAAACTGCAAGGTTAGGGCCTTCCCAAGGGTTAGGAAATTTTTTGGTTACATAGGAATTTGGCTGAACATTTCAAAATTATTTGGCAGGACATCTCATCAAGGTGGAGGTCAGGGTGTAGGGTGTGGAACATGTCAAATTCCAGAAAATAGGTCAAGACCTGGTCGAATTTAAGTTTTGCAGAAAACAGGAATGACTTCTAATCTCAAGATGGAGTCAGGCTGGTCACCACTGACTGTTCAAGAACTCACTCCATAGATCAGGTCAGACTCATACCCAGAGATCCTCCTGCCTCTGCCTTTTGGGTACTGAGATTAAACCCAGCATCCATATAGTGTTCTTAAATTCCTCAAATGTTAATATTTTACCACATTTACTTAAAAAAAATTCTGTCTCTTTCTATGTTTAGTTTTTCAGAAATATTTAAGCATGCTGGCCTTTACATACCACAGTGTGTGTTTTCCAAAAATAAGGACATTCTTTTATACAAATATAGTATAACTCAAGACACTAACACTGAAACCATGGTGTTATCTCATCTGCAGAGCTTATTCAAGTTCGTCCAGAATTGTTCACCAATATCACTTATTGTTGTCTAGAATCTGATATAATCTATAACATGACACATTCAGTTATAATGTCTTTTAAATCCCTTTAATTTGATGCAATTTCTCCTTTTTGCCTTTTATGATCTTGGCATTTTAAAATTACATTTATTTATTTGTGTGTGTGTGTGTGTGTGTGTGTGTGTGTGTGTGTGTGTGTGTGTGTAAAGGGGCATGTGTATGCTATGACTCAAGTATGGAGGTGAGAGGCTGACTTGTAGGAACTGGTTCTCTCTTTCCACCATGTGAGTCCTGGAAATGGAACTCAGGTCATCACACTTGACAAGTCAAACCCACAGAGACATCTCACCGAAGTCCTGGATCTTTTTTTCCAAGAGTAGCCACTTTTTGCTTTGTGTCTGTTGTTAATTCATGGTTAGGTTCAAGCTATGCATTTCTGTCAGACATGTTCCAGGAGTGATGCTGTACCCTCCTACATGCTTAGTGTCAGGAAGTCGTATGCCAGGAGTGATGCTGTACCCTCCTACATGCTTAGTGTCAGGAAGTCATATGCTGTTTGTCCCACTACTGCCGAGGTCTCCTTTGACCACTTGTTAAAGGAGCATCTGCCGGACGGTTCCACTATAAAATTACTATTTTGATCTTTCTTTCTTTCTTTCTTTCTTTCTTTCTTTCTTTCTTTCTTTCTTTCTTTCTTCCTTTCTTTCTTTTCTCTGTGTAGTCCTGGCTGTCCTAGAACTTGCTCTGTAGATGAAGAGGCTGGTCTCAAACTCACAAGAGATCCACCTGTCTCTGCCTCCAGAGTGCTGAGATTAAAGATATGCACCACCACTGCCTGGCTATTTTGATCTTTCTAATCAGCATCCTCTTGGGAGATACTTTGAAATTTTATGACTATCCATCTTCTCATTTCACCTTTGTCTATTATTTTTAATTAATTAATTTTTACAATAGAAATCTCATCTAGGGTCTCGCCCCTGCAGATAAGAGCTCTACCACTGAGCTGCACCTGCAGTCCATTTCAGGTGTGTGTGCAGGTGTGTGTGCAGGTGTTATCTGTTTATGTTTATGTTGTTTTCTTTCTGACCTAGGGTCTCACTAACTAGCCCAGGCTGGCTTCCAACTCACTATGTAGCTTGTGAATGACCTGGATGTTCGATCTTCCTGAATCCTTACGCCAAGATTTCAGATATGTACCACCATGCCTGGGTTATGTAAACCCATAGCCATGTGCTTTCTAGGCAGGTCTTTACCAACTGAGCTATATCCCCAGGCCCTATTTGATTTTTTAAATGATTTATTATTTTTATTTTATGTGCGTTGGTGTTTTGCCTGCATATATGTCTGTGTGAAGGTGTAGGCTGCCATGTGGGTGCTAGGAATTGAACCCAGGTCCTCTGGAAGAACAGCCAGTGCTCTTCACCACTGAACCATCTCTCCAGCCCTGATCTTTTTTTAGACAGAGTCTTGCTGTGTAGGCCTGGAACTCACCAGGTAGACCAGACTGGCCTTGAACTCTCCTGGCAATCTTCTTGCCTCTGCCTCCCAAATGTCAGCTAATTTTAGCTGTCATTGATGAGTCTCGCCTGAAGCAATTAAGACCATGACCACAGCCAAATGACAATTTCCCAAAGCCATCATTCCTTCACATGTATTTATTGGGAGTCATTAATATTAACGTATCTTGAGCCTCTCAATTAAATAGGCCTTCTGGTGTGGGACTAGGAAACTCGCCCTTAACAGGAAGATCAAGGAGGAAAGTTGAACCATGAAAGGACACATCAATACCAGGAGACTTGTGGGATGGACACTATTATTCCTAGGGAAACTGATAGTGTAATTTCTAGAAGGAATGAATGTGCTCACCATCACCACTCGAACCTTCCAAATTGGTGAATTGAGGTAAGGCAGTAAGATGCAGGCTTGTACACCTTTCTAAATTAACCAGCTAAACCACACCTTCTAAGCCCCAGTACCCTGTAGTCACACTGAGAAAGACACAGTTCCATCCTGTTTTCAGAAAGCATGGCCATACATGGGGAATCACAGAGAGGCAGGGCTGAGAGAAGAGGAATCTGCCTGTAGGACCTTTCAATGTCTGACTTCGATGGGACATGCAAACCAGGTAAGAATCCTGGGATGCTATGCAGATCACGGTAGAAGTCTGGAGAGAGGATCATCCAACATTGTCCTTCCACTCCCGGATGTAGTTTTGAATGTAAAATCACTTGGGTTCTTAATGTCCATGTCTTGGATAGTTTTATATCAACTTGACACAAGCTAAAGTCATCTGAGAGGAGGGAACCTCAACTGAGAAAATGCCTGCATAAGATTAGGCTGTAGGCAAACCTGTAAGACATATTCTTAATTACTTATTGATGGAGGAGGGCCCAGCCCATTGTGGGTGGTGCCATTCCTGAGCTGGTGGTCCTAGGTTCTATAAGAAAGCAGGCTGAGCAAGCTATGAGGAGCAAGCCAGTAAGCAGCACCCCTCCATGGCCTCTGCATCAGCTCCTGCCTCCAGGTTCCTACCCTGTTTGAATTTCTATCCTGACTTCCTTTGATGATGAACAGTGACATGGAAGTGTAAGCCAAATAAACCTTTTCCTCCCCGATTTGCTTTTTGGTCATGGTGTTTTGTAGCAGCAATAGTAACCCTAACTAAGACAATTGGTAACAGGTAAATGTCTCAGAATACATGACATATTTTAATGGGATACCTAACTGGAGCTACATTTTTAAGCACTAACAATATGCCCAGGCCTATAAAGTAAGGGAAATTTTCTCTATGGGCTCTGAGATATTTGTCTAAGGCCTTTCCCTGAGACAAAACCCGCATGGCCATCCATCTTCTCAGGCAGTACTACAGCCAAATGCATCGGAGTAGACAAGGCTCACTGATCTGATTCTGACAACAGAGGCTGAGAGCCAATTGTGAACACTCCATCCATCGATCCCCAAAAGGAACCATGACCAAGTCCTGGTGTGTTGCACTCGGCTTTACTTCTTGGATGGCTACTTGTCAAAATTTCTCTTCTCCGCCAGAATCCATTTGTCTCCCTCTTCCTCTGTAATCTTGAAGTTCCTGATTTATAAGCATGGGCCACAGTCAGGAGTGTCATGTGTTAGATAAATCTGCCAAGGTCGGGCAAGATAGTTCAGCAGATAAAGAAGCCTGATGCCAAGCCTGACAGCCTGAGTTCTCTTCCAGGGACTCACATAAAGATGGAAAGAGAAAACTGATCCCACAAGTTCTCTGACCTCTACACCTACACTGTGGCACAAGTGTGTGTGTGTGTGCGCACGTGCATGTACACACACACACACACACACACACACACACACACACACAATGTAAAGAGGTCTAGGAACTTAGACCTAATGTTTAAGCAGTCCACTGCTAATTTTTCAGAGCTGGTTTCACTTGGTTTTAAAACTGCTTTGCCTCTGATGCCACGCGGCCACACCACAGGCTCCACCAGACATCACAGAGCCAGTTGACGGTAAGTCAGGCTTACAGATTTTTACCAGAAAAAAAGCATTGGCATGAAGGATTAGTTGAAATTTTAGTTGTCTAAAATGCCCTGATAAGGACTTGTTTGGTATTCCTTTAAAATTCCCGCTCCCTTGATACCATGATATAAATGTTCAGGGAATATCAAATGATGACCTCTGAGGACTTTTACTATTTTGTTACTTATTTAAATTAAGGCCATATAGCTCTAACTTTATGAAAGATTATTTGGAAAACTACCAATCCCAAATCAGGGATGCTTACCCAGCTGGACATTAGAACAATAACTTACATCATATGTATAGACTAGTTGTGTGTTTTCTAGACACAAAGCGAGAAACTTCATTTTAATCCTCAAGCCAAGCCTTCCTTATGTATTGCAGTGCTCTCTCTTCTCTCTCTCTCTCTCTCTCTCTCTCTCTCTCTCTCTCTCTCTCTCTCTCTCTCCCCTACACCCATGCATACAGTGGGAGAGTCGTATTTAACATGTTAGCTATGACCATACCTATGGACCTTATCAAAGTGGTTCATTTGACTTTTCATTATAGCTGGTGTCTTAGTCAGGGTTTCTGTTGCTGTGATGAAGCACCATGACCAAAAGCAAGTTGGGGAGGAAAGGGTTTATTTGGGTTACACTTTCTTATCACTTACTGGCCTACTTCCCCTGGATTGCTCAGTCTGCTTTCTTATAGAACCCAGGACTAGCAGCCCAGGATGGCCCCACCTACAAAGGGCTGGTCCATCCCCAATCAATTACTAATTAGGAAAATGCCTTACAGCCGGATCTTGTGGGGGCATGTTCTCATGCTTTCAGATAACTCTAGTTTGTGTGTCAAGTTGACATAAGACTAGCCAGCGTAGCTGCTATCTTTTCTGTTGTCCTCATATGTTAGTAAATAATTTCACTTTAAAATATCTGGGGATTGAGAACAGATAATGTATGCAATATGTTTTCTCTAGTAACTATTACTCAAAAGTCATTAAACAATATATTCTTGTTTGTCTTGATGTGCACGCTAAAACTTTGGTTTGTGTGTGTGTGTGTGTGTGTGTGTGTGTGTGTGTGTGTGTGTGTGTGTGTGTGTGTGTGTGTGTGTGTGTGTGAGAGAGAGAGAGAGAGAGAGAGAGAGAGAGAGAGAGAGAGAGAATCTCAATAAGATAGATAGAACCCTATGCAGGTAGAGATAATGCTACAAAAATCAACTGCCCAGAATGTGGAGGTACTCTGTATTTTGTAATGTTCACTTTTGGGTAAATGCTTTTTCACTGTCAATAAATGTTTATCTTACTCCCCCCGCGCAAAAAAGCCATTTTCAGCAAACAGTGTGATGGTTCCGGTTTTCAAGGGGTTAAAAAGCTCAGCACCAATAAGAAAAGTAGAGCGACCAACCATACCCTGTACCTTCCAGAAAGATTTGTAAGAGAAACGAGAAAGACGGGTTAGCAATCAGATAAAGAAACAGACAAGCATGTCACAGGCTTCCGTGGTTGGGTCGTGAAGGTGTGTGTCAAGGTGCTAGGGAATGAGAACTTGAAGATGCCAGAAGATGACCTCCCTAGAACTCGGGAGGAAAAGGGAAAGAACCGATGATACTCCAGACATAACTAACCATGAGGAGGAGTGCTGAGTGTCAGGAATGAAGTGTGGAGTCTTCTGTGAAGGAGAGAGGGAGGGAGGGAGCAGGGTTGGGAGTGGCCGTAAATCTGAAGATGGTTCTATAGTGGTATTCTATTTGTACTGAAATGTGATTTTATTTGTATGTTAATAAATAAAGTTGCCTAGGGGTCAGAGCTATTAACAAGCCATAGGGAAAGCCAGGGCGGTGGTGGTGCACGCCTTTAATCCCAGCACTTGGTAAGCAGAACTAGGTAGATCTCTGTGTGTTCAAGGATACAGCCAGCATTGGAGACACACGCCCTTAATCTCAATACCAACCATAGAAGACCTGGAGGTCTGTACAGACAGGCAGTGACGAGGTAGTCACGTAGTTGGGTTTACAACCAATGAGAAGGAAGAACAAGGACTCTTTATAAGACAACCGCACAGGAAGAAACTCCCTTTTCGGAGAGGTCTCTTCGCGGGAGAGTCTAGCTGGCAGAAAGTGGGTAAGGCTCTTAGCTCTGACCTCTTGGGCTTTCATCTTTACATTGGCTCTGTGTTTATTATTTAATAAGGCGGTTGGTTACATCTACATGGTTCGGAGAAATAATAGGGCTTCCTGACACCAGAACAACTTAAGGATCTGAAAAGCAAACGTGTCTGGGTAATGTCTTAGTCCAGGCTGGTGGCCTCAGAAATCTCTCAGGTGTCTGCTTGTTAGAACATCTAGCTAAGTGTCTAAGTCTGGTGGAAATCTTCAGCAGAATAACTAATAGCTGAGCTAACCATTAGCATACACTTTTCAGTACTTAGAGAAAGGACTTTCCATTCCCATCACACTGTTGAAATACTATTATTCCTCTTAGCTTCAGAACCCCGTCCCTTTGCAAAGGCGAACACACACACACACCAAGCATGAGCTGTCTTGACCTCAGTTTCCCCATCCGTCACTACACCCGGTCACTCTTTGACACACTGACTTTCTGGTAACCCCATTATTGATTTTTCCAAACAAAGTTGGCTTTCTACCCATTGCAGTGAGAGCAGCCATGGGTCTTTGTTAGATGTGTTTGTGTCAACTCTAAAGCATTTACCCATATGTCCACAGCCTTCTCTGCCACAGTGTGGTCAATTAGCAATGAAACACCAGTTCCTTCTTCCCTTGCTTCTGTGGAGAGACTGTCACAGTCATTTCCTGGAGAACTGATGCCTGGGAGCCTTGACAAGAAAGGACATGGTCACCATAGGGGTAGGAAATGATTGGTAAGGAGAACGAACTTAGGGTGTTGATGCCAGAAACAAGGTACAGTTGTGGGGGCACCTCTTTCCAGTTTCTAAACAGTTTCTGTGGATTCGAGTCTTTGGCAAATAGCAGCAGCTAAGCTGGTAAGCAGTGAGGAGCATTGCCTGGCCAGGGGAAGAATGAATGACTGAGTGATGCCACCCCAGAAATCCCAAGCATGGGAAAATCCTGTGGTGAGCTGCTTGAAGGGGAACCCAGAGCAGAAAAGTAGAGCCATGCTTTGAGCACCAGTAGAAAGGACAGACTGAAAGGCCCTCCTTTGTCATCTCTTCACAGAGATGGAAATTGTGAAATTTAGGTGCTCAAACAGACGCTCAGCAATTTAGAATTTGTATTATTTTTGTGATCGGAGGCTGGTGCTGTTTAATACGTGTCTATCACATTACATCTCGCTCCGGATTATTAGTGCTACATTGCCCTTTATTAAATGTACCTTGTTTTGTTTTCTAAATTTCCAATTAGTGATGCTTCAAAGAGAAATTTATGTAAGGAAAAAAGTAATCATAAGGTTATACAATTAAGAGACAGTCAGGCTTGGAGTCAGACCATACTCAGCTGTGGAGCCCTGCTGGACGTTGTGAGTATGCATTGAGTCCATAAATGGAAACTGAGGGGACAGGACCGGCTAGATGCTCTGGGCATGTACCTGCCAACAGGTGAAGAGTACGAAGACTATGGAGTCCATGAACAGAGTGGGATACCCCTGGGAACGAAGGCAATTAGGCAGAAACACAGCCAGACAGGTTATATATTGTGTCCTTCCCAAGTCTGGCTTTTCCTTAATCATGCTGTTTGTCTCCTAAGGACACGTGAGTAACTGCAGAGCCAACTTTTGAGCTAAGGCCTGAAGTCTGAACCAAGCACACCCACAAACAGCGTCCCTATTGCTGCAGACTCCTTGAGCTGGAACTGAGGAGCCTCCATAGCTGGTCTCGGGGCAGCTTCCCAAAGGAAGACACGGAAGAGCCAACCATTAAAGCAGCGTCCTATCCTCTCCTCAGCCGCTCTCTTCACGTTCTCTGCCTGCAACTCCCAGCCCATTCCCAGAGCGCAGCTGCACTCTGGGGGTGATCTCTGACCACCAGCTTATCACAGCTAACACCAGTCCTGCCCCATCCTGTCCCAGCAAAGCATCCCACAGACTCCTCACTGTCACTTAGCATGGGAACTGTCGTTTCTTAAAGTTACAGAAGAGGAGGAGAAAGGGAGGGAAAAGGATGTAGGGAGGAAAGCACTGTGTGAATGGATAAGAAGAAATGCCCATAATACACTTTAGTTCTTAAAAGGTAATTCGTCCAAAGCTCTGTCTGGAATAAGATGATACCATTTTCAAAAATAAAGAAAACAAAACAGAACCTCTATGGCCATCTGAAGTCTGCTTCCCACAGGTTTGCTTGAAGAGCACCAGGTGGGGTGGTTCGGCTAAGGTCCAAGCCCCTGTCCTTGCTGGTGGGGTGAGTGTGCACACTGAGCAGGTCTAGCCATAGAAGAGGAGGACAGGGAGGAGGAGGAGAGGGAGGAGGAGAGGGAGGAGGAGGGGGAGGAGGGCTAGAGCCAAGCCTAGGCCAGAGAAGCTGAGAAGGGGAAAGTCGACCCAAAGAGACCGGATGCCACGGGAAGAGGAACTGCTACTTTGGGGACATGTTATCAGTGAAAGTCACTGTGGGCTGCGGCGTGAGCACCTCGTTCAACAGGCGGTTTCTCAGCTCAGAAGGATTTGGTGTCTTTGCTTTGCTTTTGGTTTTAATATATTGTGGAAACAAAGCTCCTTGTTGAATTTTTGGTCCATAAATTGTCAGAAAAACTTAAATTTATTTTGTTTTTTAAACCACTGCAAAAGGAAGATCACAGAACTAGTGTGCGCTGCCTTGAACTCCAGAGACCACACTGAATGGTCTTAACGAAACGAGAAAACAGTTTAAATTTAATGTGTATGTATTTTCAGGCAACGAATGAGCAGTAGCTTAGGAACTAGCACCACCAACCACAGCCATTTGGCTGCCCCCCATGACGGTCGAAGACTGTCGCGAGCCCTGTGTCCTACAGATGCTGTGGATTACATTTCACTGGGCAAGGCTCCATAGAAAAGGCATTTGACAACAACGACACACTTATCCATTTACAGCTGGCGAAGCAGAGAACTCGGTGCCCTAACGGGTGTCAGCACACAAATGTATAACAGTGTGAGACTTTTCCCACCACCCCAACAGCGAGCTAACAAGCGCTTCTTGTTGAATTCACTGGGTCCTTAACTTCAGCTTACTTAGCAGTAAAGATCAGGACACATTCGACAAAACGCTGATCGAAGAAAATGCCCGAGATACAAGTAATTTACTTCATAGAGTCCATTTTCTATAAACCAATTCCCCTTTTAAGGGAAAATACATTTACTTTTTAATGTGCTTTACCTGCATGTGTGTCTGTGCACCACATGTGTGCCTGGTGCCCACAGAGGTCATGTCAGCATTCAGAACCGCCCCTTGGGGACCTGCCCAGCATCCTGACCAGGTCATTTTATGTAAAGTCCCCTTTAAGAAAAAAGCCCTCCCCTTTCTTCCTCCTTCCTTCCTCCTTCTCTCACTGCCAGGTAGTGCACACCTCTGCTTTCTCTCTCTCCCTCTCTCTTTCTCTCTCTCCCTCTTTCCCTCTCTTTACCTCTCTCTCTCTCTCCCCTTCTCTCTATTCCCTCCCCCCCCCCCCCCCCCTTTTTTTTTTTTTTTTTTTTTTTGGTTTTTCGAGACAGGGTTTCTCTGTGTAGCTTTGCGCCTTTCCTGGAACTCGCTCTGTAGTCCTGGCTGGCCTCGAACTCACAGAGATCCACCTGCCTCTGCCTCCCGAGTGCTGGGATTAAAGGCGTGCGCCACCACCGCCAGGCCCTCCCCTCTCCCCTTTAATAATAAGACTTTCCACGTGGATGCCACATCTGCATGGTGTGAGTAACTTTCTTCCACCATGCCACACTGCCGCCCGCCACATCTGCATGGTGTGAGTAACTTTCCACCATCCACACTGCCACCTGCCACATCGGCATGGCGTGTCTCCCGTACCCACCGGGTACGTTGGCTCAAACTCGCCAAGGCCTCTCGTGCACCGTTTTACAAAAGGCCAGGAGGCACATTGGACCCCCTGGAACTGGAGTTACAGATGGTTGTGAACTGCCATGTGCTGAAAATTGAACCCCAGGTCCTTTAGAAGAGCAACCGGTCCTCTTAACCATTGAGCCATCTCTCCTGCCCCCACTTACGATTTTTTTCCTACTATTATTTCAAATTTAATCATAAGTCTTTTCTGTATTTTCTAAATTGTTTGTGACTGTGCTGGCTAGTTTCTTGTCAGCTTGATGCAAGCTAGAGTCATTGGGGGAGAGGGGACCGCATTTAAGAAAATGCCTCTATCCGATTGGCCTGTGGGCACATCTGTGGGGGGCATTTTTCTCGATTAATGACTGATGTGGGAGGACGCAGCCTACTGTGGCCAGTGCCACCCCTGGGCAGGTGGTCCTGGGCTGTATAAGAAGGCAAACTGAGCAGGCCCTGAGGAACACGTCAGCAAGCAGCACTCCTCATGGCCTCTCTCCGGTGCCTGCCTCCAGGTGCCTGCCTTTAGTCCCTGAACTGGCTTCCATCATCGGTGGACTGCAACCTGTAAGATAAATCCTCTCCTCCCCAAGGCGCTCTTGGTCAGAATGTTCAATCACGGTAATGAAAAGCAAGCCAGGACAATGGTAGATGTGTTTTCAATTATAACTACATGGTTGTTTTTTAAAACACATTTTAGACAATAACAAAAGACATGTTTTAAAAACTTCAGTCTGTATTTTGGTACCCCACTGCTCTGTCTTCCTAAAGAAGAACCAGGGTCTCCCCAAACAAGAAATACCATTTAACAGTGGGGTCCCCGAGGGTCTGCTTGGCTGGGTTGGTGGCAGTCGATAATGTCAGTTTCCATCATTTGTGAAAAACAAATTCTTCATTCAGAGCTTCTGCAGCAACAGGCTGCCCCACTTTTCTGAAGCCTCAGTACCACTCATAGCATGGCTGGGCTTCAGTTTTCCACAGAAGAGAAAATGTGGGGGATCTAAAAACAAGCATGTATCAACCCAGATTCACCAGAGATGCGCAGGGAACTTCAACACAGTGTAACCAGTTTCCACAAGATCAGGAGCACCGAGAGGCCAAGCGGGAGTCAAAGACATCTTAGAGATTAGCAACGAATGGAAGACACCACCTCACCTCAGCTGAAGGGACAAATTATTAGAGACGACGTGGCACACAGAGGAAACTCTCTTATGGGTGGTGGGCATGAGGAAGGCATAGTGCCTCTTGAAGAGGGCCTTCAAAGGGGAGATGTAGGGAGGCAAGAGACACTCTTTGACATGCTTAGGTTGCTACTGAAAACTCATTCAGTTTGTAGAGTTCTTCATGGGAAATTGAAACATTTCCCATATCAAATTTTCCTTTCTGTGGACATAGTGAAGCTATTTATGTTTGTCTAAATGGAGTTCAGGAAAGATTTATGATTTTTACTCTACAGTGCCTGGTCTATTTCCTGTTCATTTATTTCTAATTGCTGGTCATGGTGGCTCACACTTGTAAGACAGACAGACAGACAGACAGACAGACTAGATAGATAGATAGATAGATAGATAGATAGATAGATAGATAGATAGTGGTGATATTGTGTTCTCCGAAATATTGTGCACTCTAATAAACTTATCTGGGGTCAGAGAACAGAACAGCCACAATATTAAACATAGAGGTTAGGCAGTGGTAGCACACGCCTTTAATCCTAGCATTCCAGAGGCAGAGATCTGCCTGGATCTCTGTGAGTTCAAGGCCACACTGGAAACAGCCAAGCAGGGTGACTCATGCCTTTAATCCCAGGAAGTAATGGCAGGAGGCAGAAAGGTATTTAAGGTGTAAGGACGAGGAACTATAGCTTGGTTAAGCTTTTAGGCTTTTGAGCAGCACAGTTCAGCTGAGAGGCATCCAGTCTGAGGAAACAGGATCAGCTGAGGAATTGGCAAGGTGAGGTGGCTGTGGCCTGTTCTGTCTCTCTGATCTTCCAGTGTTCACCCCAATTTGTTTTTATTAATAAGACTCTTTAAGATTCATGCTACAGATAGATAGATAGATCCTGGGCTAGAGAAAGGGCTCAGCAGTCCTTGCAGAGGACCCAGGTTCAGTCTCCAGCCCCCACATGGCAGCTCACAACCATCTGCAACTCCAGTTCCAGGGGATCCAATACCCTCTTCTGGCCTCCACTGGCACCAGACATCATGCATGTGGTGTGAAGACATATATGCAGGCAAAGTGCTCATACCAAAACAAAACAAAACAAAAACCCACATCTAATGGATCTTGTGAGGACGTGCATGCATGCATGTGTGCATCTGTGTGTGTAAGCGCGCACGATAGTACACATGAAGACCAAAAGTTAACAGCAAGTGTCTTCCTCCATTGTACTCTACCTTATTTTTATTTTAGATTTATTTATGTATGTGTACATGTTTATGTGCCTGCATATACCATGACACACACATGGAAACGATAGGACAACTTGTGGGAGTTGGTTCTCTCTCTCTCCACCATGTGGGTACCAGGGCTTGAACTCGGGTTATGAGGATTGCCTGCAAAAGCCTTTGCCTTAGTCTCCCCGTCCCTGCCCTTGGTTTGTTTGTTTTTGAGTCAGCATCTCTCACTGAACCTGGAGCTTGCAGGAACTGGCTGGCCAGCAAACCCCATGACCCTCCTGTCTGCCTTCCCAGCCCTGGGGCTGCAGGCACACACTGCTGTATCCAGCTTCTTACATGAGTACCTGGGGCTGCAGGCACACACTGCTGTATCCGGCTTCTTACATGAGCACCTGGGGCTGCAGGCACACACTGCTGTATCCGGCTTCTTACATGAGCACCTGGGGCTGCAGGCACACACTGCTGTATCCGGCTTCTTACATGAGTACCTGGGGCTGCAGGCACACACTGCTGTATCCGGCTTCTTACATGAGCACCTGGGGCTGCAGGCACACACTGCTATACCCAGCTTCTTACATGAGCACCTGGGGCTGCAGGCACACACTGCTATACCCGGCTTCTTACATGAGCACCAGGGAGCTGAATTCAGGTCCACAAGCTTCTGTGGCTGGCACTTTTTCCAATAAAATTCAATCCCAATTTAAAAAAAGTTGCTACTATTAACAATATGCATATTATACTTTCTCAATGTTGCTTATGTAATGTAAAACTATGTTACTCTTTCATCGAGAAAATTTGATGAGCCCTAGTAACTTGTCTATAGAGTTGATGGTTTTTTATTTGGCTTTTCTTATTATCTGGCATTGTTGTGATGGTGATTGTGGTTGTGGTTGCTGTACCAGAGATCAAACTCAGGGGCTTGGACATGCTAGACAAGCAGTCTGCCACTGAGTGACACCTCCAGCCCCTGTGTTTTCTCTCTCCAGCCATCATATAAACATTTTTCTTACCTATCCGTGCTAGCTCAGACCTCCAGTACAATGCATGATAAGACAGTTGTTGTGGGATTTGTTTGTTTGTTTGTTTGTTTTCGAGACAGGGTTTCTCTGTGTAGTTTTGTGCCTTTCCTGGAACTCGCTTTGGAGACCAGGCTGGCCTCAAACTCACAGAGATCCGCCTGGCTCTGCCTCCCCAGTGCTGGGATTAAAGGCGTGCGCCACCACCGCCCGGCTGGCATATTATTTTAACTGTATAAAGGTGTGTTATATTTGTTGCTGCTGCTTTTGTTAACGATGCAAAGATGAGTTACATTTGTTTGATTAAATAAAGTTAACTTGGTTGGGGTCAGGAGAATAAGTTAGCAACTATCTATCAGTTCTTTGTAGGGCTGAGCAGAAGGGCCAAGCAGAAGGACCGCCCCCTTTTCGGGAGCAACAGAGAAAGTTAGCTTGTTGCTATTCAGCCTTTGTGAGCGAGCGGGATTTCACCTCAACCTCTGGATCCTGAGTTCTGTAGAAGGATAGAGATTTAGATAAAAGTTTCTTTCAGTAGCTGTGATAGAGCCGGTGCCTGAGGGAACAGAATTCCTGTCTGGTTGCCGGCCTCTGCGGCCGACTGCTGCTGGTAGCTGCGAGTTACAATTGCCGACTGGGACAGCAGCTGCTTGAGGTGCAGCCACTGTACTGAACACAAATCAAGCACCTTTGCCTTCTAAAGTATCACCATTTTAACCCAGAGTGGTGGCGCACTCCTTTACTCCCAGCACTCTGGAGGCAGAAGCAGGCAGATCTCTCTGATTTTGAGGCCAGCCTGGGCTACATAGCAAGTTCCATGCCAGCCAAGGCTGCCTAGTGAGACCCTGTCTTTTAAAATCGAACGCTAAATAAGTATAATTTAAAAATAAAAACCAAATTCACTTTAAAAAATAAAATAAAGCATCATCATTGGATTAGTATCTGTGGGATGCTTTTGTGCTGACTTCACACTCTTCAGTCTGGGAAACAGGCTCAGTGTTCTCAATCTCCTTCTCATGGACACCTGGACAGGCTTCAGCCACCTGACTCACGCTGACCACACTCACCAAATATTTACTAGAATGCCAATCATCGGCTTTACAGCAAGAATAAATATTAGGCAGTCCATACGCTCACGTTTCCTCCTCATCACTTTCTGTCCATAGGGAAGCTTTCTTTCCTCAGAGACCAGATTGTCCTGGGAAGGCAGCGGGGTGTGGAAGGAGGTCTGAGGGAACACGGTTGGCTCACATGGTTCAGAACCCAAGTTCCTCTCCTGCAGACAAGGGAATAAGGCCGTGTTCACTGCTCTCTTTGTTTAATAGGTATGTGCTGCAGCCATCCCTCTCCTGAGCGGGGTAGCCTATGGCGTGGTTAATCCTATGAAGGCCTGTTGTGACTCATCTGAGGATACCGGCACCTTTTCCAGCTTTGAGCCATAGTTTGACATTCACAAGTTTGAATCATCTAATTTTAAGAAGCTGGGTTAAACATCATCCAACACATGTACACCCTTCGACCTTGCGGTGGTAGTTGTGGGAAGTGGGGGCTCGGATGTTTAAAGTCGCACCAAGGGGAGTTGACACACAAATGCACCCCAGTTCGGAATGGTTAGTTAACGAAACACAACACAGATGCTGTAAAGGCCAGGATATCTTTTCATACACGTAATGGGAAAACGTGCTGAATAGACAGGCAATAGGAAATAGGCAGGCCACCAAATAATGTACAATAGTGTTAAAATGTGTTTATATGACCAAAAACATCTGCGTCCACACACACGTTTATATATCTTTTCAAGATATTGACATTGGTAATTGCCCATGGGTGTCCGTGTGTGTGGAATTGTGGAGTTGGGCACTTGCTTTTTATTACACTGTATTATCTGAACAAAGCTACTTCTTAACTCTTTCCATTTTAGCTTTTATATCAAGTACTTTTAAAGTATAATACCCTACAAACAGATGGTGGGATAGATTTGGAATTTAAAAACAGGTCTTTGCTGTTCTTTTAAAAAGAATTTGTTTTGGCCGGGCGGTGGTGG
>CABHPP010140759.1:0-18073 GCA_902168425.1 Peromyscus attwateri | reverse complement strand
CCAGGCTGGCCTCGAACTCACAGAGATCCGCCTGGCTCTGCCTCCCGAGTGCTGGGATTAAAGGCGTGCGCCACCACCGCCCGGTTATTTTTGGTTTTTTGAGACAGGGTTTCTCTGTGCAGCCCTGACTGTTCTGGAACTCACTTTAGACCAGGTTGGCCTTGAACTCAGAGATCCACCTGCCTCTGCCTCCCAAATGCTGGGATTAAAAGTGTGTACCACTACCATGCAGTTTGATTGTTTCTTCTTAAGGAAAAAAATAGGAAGAGAACAAGTTCAAGAGTATCTGTCAGAGTTCTTAGTTATAAGCAAATGAGGTCAACATTAGCTGGTTAAACAGTATAGAAATGATGTTAGATAGCTTTCCAGAATAACATATATATATACATCTGCGTATCACTGGCTCTGAAGTCAAAGTCTGGGCTGGAGATCACATACATATTCCAGCTCTTACAGTCTTCCTACCCCTTCTGTAATGCCACTCCCTGAGCTTTAGATGGGGAGGTCTAAGAAGCTTTTTATGGCTCAACACTCAACCAACCACCATTTATTCTTAGCAGCTTGAGCAGCCATGAATTTGTGCATTTGCCTCCATTCACTGCAAAAAAGAAGCTTCTCTGAGGACAAGAGTAGCATTTCTCTATGCATACAAAAATAAATATTTGGAAGGCAGTTTGATACTGTATCAATTTATCTAAGTGACAGTAGTAAGTTCCTTCCTAAGTCCTATGACTTACCCAGTCATGTGTTTTGAGTGGATTTGCAGTACCAGGCATGGTTCCCTTCTTGCAGAGTTGGGTGATTTCCCATAGATAGGGGTAATTTCCTTCTGTAGAATGGACCCCAAATCTAAGCAGAGTAGTTGGTTGTCCCTATGAATTCCTTCCTGCAGAGTGGACCTCAGATCCAAGTAGAGAATGTTGGTTATTCTCATAACAGTGATATTGGACAAGTGGGCTCCTCTTGCCTGGCAGGTTGGTAATGTAGAGTTCATGGTGGGGAAGATGTTGATGCCTTTTCTCCCCCTGCAGCCTGAATAGCACCTTCTAGCACTGTGAAAGCTAGCTAACA
This sequence comes from Peromyscus attwateri, assembly GCA_902168425.1. NCBI lineage: Eukaryota > Metazoa > Chordata > Mammalia > Rodentia > Cricetidae > Peromyscus > Peromyscus attwateri. The sequence goes on along the minus strand of CABHPP010140759.1, from coordinate 17,002 downwards.
AGGAGGACATTTCCAGCTCAGTCATAACTTGGCTTCTCTACTGCCTTACAACTAAAATATGTGGTATCTTCAGCAATTGGGCATTATCTAGTTTGTTGGTAACAAGGAGGACTGTAAGAGCCTGTATTGTTTTGGAGGTTTCTTGGGTCTCCCTGATCAACAACTACAGAAGTGCCACCCCTGGAACTGGGACTTTTGTTTAGCAACCTACAGTTCCTGTGATCAACGTGAACCAGCCATGCAGGTTCTCCTCTGTTTTCTTAAAAATCCGTAGTTTTTGATTGGTCTACAGGGTTTCCATACAGCTTTTTCACACCCTCCCCTCCCTCCCCACCTCATCTTCAGTATTCCCCACTCCCCTCCCTGCTTAGACCTTTGCACTCCAGCATTCCCCTTCTCTGCTCTTATTGCATGTAAGTTCTACTACCCATCCCGCAGCATCCCCACCACAACGGCCCCTTCCTAGTTTTCTCGTTTCACAACCACTCCAGGTTAAGCACACAAAGCTAAAGAGTCAAAGCTGGAATCTCTGTATCAGAGAAAACATGTGGTGTTGGTCTTTCTAGGCGTAGCTTACTCCACTTGATTTTTTTCCAGTTCCATCCATTCATCTGCAAGTTTCATAATTTCTTAAAACACTGTTATTATTTTTGTTGTTATATGTGTGGGCACATGTGCCATGGCAGGCATATGAAGATCAGGGGACAATTTGGGGGCTAGGTTCTCTCCTTCCATCTTTTTGTGGGTTCCAGGCAACAAGCCCAGGTTATCAGGCTTACACAGCTAGTGCATTTATACTCAAAGCCATAATACGAGTCCCCACATTTGATAATCTCATTTTTATTTAAAACCAAATAAAAATACATTGTGCATAGGTACCACATTTTCATTATCCATTCATTAGTTGATGGATATCTAGACTGATTTCATTTTCTACCTATTATGGATACAGTGACAGTGAACATGGATGAGCAAATATCTCTGTAGCAGGATGTAGTCTCTGAAGAGTGGTCCTAATTAGTCTTATCAATAAAAAGCAGGAGTCAGATATCAGTGTGAAAGCTCAAAGATCAGAGAAACAGAGCAGCAGCCACTAGAGACTTCTTACCTCTATAAATCCTCTAACCAAATGGGGCTGAAATCCTGTCTCCACCCACCTTATATTCCTGTCTCCACCTCCTGATTGTGCTGGGATTAAAGGCAGGAGCCTCCTGAGTGCTGGGATTAAAGGTGTGAGCCACCACTGCCTGGCTAACTGTGGTGATATTTTGTTTGTACTTTAACAAATAATTCTTGCCTGAAGATCAGAGTGTGGAGCTAGGCAGCAGAGGCCAGACAGTGGTGGCACACACCTTTAATCCCAGTACTTGGGAGGAGGAAACAGAAAGTGATATGGCTGGGCAGAGAAAGGAAGTAATAAGGTGGGGTGGAGAGAGAAGCTTGGCCCTTTCAGGCTGAGGATTCAGTAGAGGTAAGAAATCTCTCTAGTGGCTGGCTCCTTTACTGATCTTTCAGCATTTACCCTGATATCTGGCTCTGGGTTTTCATTATTAAGACCAATTAGGATCTGTGCTATAGTTAACTAATGTCTAGCTCCACTCTTTGATCTCCAAGCAAGTTCTATTTGTCACAACACAAACAAAATATCATACAACATTCCCCCTTTTTGTCTAAACAAAAAGTGAAGGTTTTAACTAACATAGACTATATACATTAAGTACAATAACTATATACAAATATATACAGGTAATAATTACATTAACAATGTCTAGTCCATTAGTGTTTGACAAATTCAGAGAAAATACTCCATTATCTATCCTATCTTGGTGAGTCCGAAGTGTTGTACCTAATTTACCTTCTATCTTAACTTGCATTACCAACCCAAAACTATCTTTTTATGTCTCTCAACCTTATACACTTTACACCTCTTTAGTGAGTTTCTTTTCTGAGTCTGGTAAACAAGGAAAACTATAACTATCTAATCTTCAACTCCGAGCAAACAACTTCCAAAAATAAGAAATGACAGAAACAGCTGTCTGCCTGGACAGTCACCCAAGGTTCCTCTGCAATATGGAGGAATCCATCTTCAGCCTATGGCCCTAGAATATCTGACAGACTCATCTGTGAAGCAGGATTTTTGAAGGACTATCCCACCTTGTCTTGGCAAAGTTCTGCAGTCAGTTTCTTTTCAGCAGTTGAGGCAAGGGCAGTTTCTTGCCCAGTGGCTAACTTTTGCTACAAAGAAAGTAAACTCCATATGGAGTTTCTTTGATGCCCATCATCTATCTTCTCTGAAGTAGATTGGTGCTGCCAGGAGCAGACATGTCTCACTGTCATTATAAAAAAAAGAATCTTATGTTATTACAACATCTTAATTGCCATATTCCGTCAATTTCTGAAGTGTTTGAAGACCACTTACTTGCCTATCTAAAATATATCTCTGTTTGACCTTAAAAACACACCTAACCTGACTACAAGTTTGATTGAAATAGGTGACTAACTACTGACATGCATTTCTTTATTACCTAAATACTTGGTAATAATAACTTTCAAGGACTAGAAATTTACATTACATTGTTAGATGAGCTGTATAGTTACAATAGCTTGAACAAGCATAGAAACATATGTATAGAATGTTCTAACCAAAATAATCTTTAACTTGTATCAATATACAAAAATCCATATCAATGTAAAATATTTAAACTAGTAGCTGCTTTTTTTATTTAAAAGTAAATGCAACAATCTACTTTTTTATCCTATCATTTCTGTAACATATATACAGTATAACAAAAACAATCTCAAATTTGTATCAATATACAAAAATCCAAGCCAATGTAAAATATTTAAAACTAGTAGTTACTTTTTTAAAAGTTGATTCAATGTCTACCCTTTTATCCTATTTCTATACCCCCCCTTTTAAAATGAGATTCCTGAATCTAATCTCCTGACAATTATCAATCACAACTTGTAACCAATGCACCTAAATGATGCCAGATATCCATAACCCACTAAATGACCAAAAACTATCCACCCCACCTCTTGGGAATATGGGTATTGTGTTCTTAAAATTACTTCCTGTTGTCTGGGGATGATAGCATCTTTAGGAGACCCTGAAAAAAATTGAGATAATTGTCAAGTCCTGGGAAAGCTAATTATATCATTTGTCCAGTCTCTGCATAATGGGAAGGTGCAGGGCTTGTCTCAAGTCCTAGCTAGAGTATTCTGTGAGGCTGGAGCATCTCACCAGCCACCTTGAAATTGTCTTGAGCACTTTGTAGTCCAAAGCTTAGTGGCATTACCATAGTCCAGGTGGAATTGTCATTGTGGAGCTCCATCCTCTTTTTTTGGAGACTTCAAAGGTTGCTGTTAGGCATGGGCGTGGTTCACTCCAGAAAATTTAAACATTTTAAATGTCATATGCAGCAGATCTCAAAGAGGTTAAAGGACCATAATTTGTTATATACATCCAGAATGCAAAAACTTAATTCCTAGTTATCTGATAGAGACTCAAACCCAAAATCATGTACAGAAAGCTAGATGAAGCCTTTTTCTAGAATTAGTACTCTATATGACCATTAATATCATAACAAAAAGTTTAAAATGTATATATATATATATTAATCTTATAAATTTGGGTATAATATTTATAGCTCAAGAAAAGTTTTGAAGAGTCAAAATAAAATCAAAATATTATGAGATAAGTGGCAATAGAATAGTCCCCTAATTTTGGTTTTTCTCCTGTCCCATATCAGTGTCTCTTCTGACATGAGACAGAGATTTTAGATTTTCCTTTTAACAAACATGCTTGGGTTTAGAGAAGGAGAGGGCCATGCTCCAACTCCAAAGCTAGCTTTAATTTTTAATTGAACTGGGACTACATAAAGGTCATTTGTGTTGTGTCTGTAGAGAAGAGCAGAAACAAACATTTGGGAAGATTTATGAAATTTTATCCTGTTGGAAATATGATATACCAATAGGCCAATTTACTCCTTTTCTTGGGACATTTTCTCTTGATGATTCATCCTTTTTCTTCAGATGTCTGCTGTGGGATGTCTTATAATACGCTGTGAATATATGTTGCTCTGATTGGTTGATAAATAAAGCCATTGGCCTATGGCAAGTCAGGTTATAGCTAGGCAGGAAATTGAAGAGAGAGACAAGGAAGAAAGGCAGAGGGGAGAAAGATGCCAGCATCACCAAGAGAAGCAAGATGTAAAATTACCAGTAAGCCATGGCCACATGGCAACTTATAGATTAATAGAAATGGGTCAAGTTATAAGAGCTAGCTAGCAAGAAGCCTGCCATAGGCCATGCAATTGGTAATTAATATTAAGCCTCTGAATGATTATTTAATAAGTGGCTGTGGAACCTTGGGGCTGGCCGAGACCAAAGAAACCTTCCAGCTACATTTGGCTGCCCAATGTATTGGCTTGACTTTCCACCTAAAACTTGAAAGAACTTAAAAAGAAATTCTAAAATTGAGCTAAGAACAGCTTCTACTTCATGTTTCATGCAGGGTGAGATATAGAGATGCCAAGGTACAGAGATGCCATGGCATATGGACTTGAACTACAGTATGGCTGGTTCATATAGCACATGGGCTTGACCTACAGCATGGATGATTCCTGCTGTGGTACACAGAGGTGTCTCCAAGCTGTGCAGCATACTGCATGGTGGATTTAGCTTTTACTCATACAGACAAAAAGGATTTATGGGCCAGCTGCACTCTCCCTGATGGCAGCATGGACCCCAGAGTTAGTGGGGTAAGCGTGACTATCCTGGGTACTCCCACCATGTTGAAAAGCTGAGGTGAGCGGAGTCAGCAGCCAAGGCTGCTGGTCCTAGCCATGCAGCTTAGCAGTTTAAAATCTCTCCTGGTCACAGAAGGATTATAGATTCACAATGAGACAGATTCAGATGGAATAAAACTCTAAACTATTTACAGTATGTAAAAATGTATGTAGGCTAGGAAGAGAGAGGAAAAGAAGGATAGACAGTTATATAAAGAAATAAATAGTTTTAAAAAATAAAGTATTTAAAGAGACAATAAGACCAACATAAAAATAAGCCATGTAAAGATGGAAATTAAACAGAGAATCTGGTTTATATTGTCTTTGGGATTTTTAACTACAGAAAGACATTTGATTGTAAAGGCTGCTGAGTTAAACCAACATATATATTTTAAAGGTATCTGGACTTCAAAATTTGTGTCTAAGGATACATTGCTTTGGAAAAGAGGTTCTGCTTTTGTTTCCACAGAAGAGGAGAACCTATGGATTGCTTCTAGGCTAATATGATTTGATCAGCCAAGACCCCCTGGGAGGTCTCCAGATGATCCAACATCTAGAACAGCTTCAAGGCAACTGGCCCAGAGAATACAGCTTCACAAACTACTCCAGTCAGGACTTGACTATAATTCTTAATTTTCTCAGGATCCCCATAAGATTGCAGCGCCCCCAAACAGCAGGAAGTAGTATGAGAAGCTATGCCCAAATTCCCAAAATATTGTTTATAAATGTTTATTTTTATTTAAAGCAGGTTGATCATAAATGCAATCTCTTTCTAAAGAAGAAAAGTGATGATATTATAGATTTGATAGGATGAAAGGGTAGATTATTGAATCTACTTTTAAAGAGCAACAACTTGTTTAAAATGTTTTACAACACTATGGATTTTAGTTTATTGATACAAATTTGAAGTTAATTTTGTTATACTTTATGTATATTTCTACTCTTGTTTAAGGTATTATGTTTGTGCAGCTCATTTAAAATTGTAGTGTATAATTAAGAAATACAGATTAATAATTAGTCATCTATGATAATCAAACCTATAGTCATGTTAGTTAAGTTTTCTAGGTATACATAGATATATTTCAATTAGGTAGGTAATCTTCAAACACTTCAAAGACTTACAGAATATGGCATTTAAAATGTTTTAAAAACTTAGACTTGGGCTGGAGAGATGGCTCAGAGGTTAAGGGCATTGGCTACTCTTCCAGAGGAACTGAGTTCAATTCCCAGCAACCACATGGTGGCTTACAACCATCTATAGTGAGATCTGGTGCCCTCTTCTGGCACAGATGCAGGCAGATACATAAATCTTTAAAAAAAAAAAAAAAAACAGACTTTCTGGACAATGAGACATGTCTGCTCCTGGCAGCACAATTTACTTCAGAAAAGAGGATGGGCATCAAAGACACTCCATATGGAGTTTATTTTCTTAGCAAAAATAGCCATTTGGGCAAGAGGCTGCTCTTGCCTGGACTGCTGATAATATGTTGTATAAACTGGACATGCAGAACCCATAGGAAAATGACCACTGAATTTGCCAAAATGGGGCAAAATGGTCCTTCAGGTTCCTGCTTCACAGAGGAGACTGCCAGACACTCTGCAGGACACAGGGAGAAGCAAGTGAGAGACTCTAGGCCTATTGGCTGAAGATGGATGCCCCAATGTTACAGAGGAACTTTGGATGACTGTCCAGGCGGGCAGCTGTCTCTGTCATTTCTAGTATTTTAGAAGTTGCTTACAATGCGTTTCCTATTTACTTAGGTAATATTATATCCTTCTGGAGTCTTTGATGTACTTGAAGACTGGATAGTTATAATTATAGTTTTTCTTAGTCATGATAAAAGATAAATTAGATATGAAACTTTAGACTCACAAATATAGGATAGATAGAATATTTTCTTTAATTTTGCCAAATACAAATAGACTAGATATTGTAGCTGTAATTCTTGTTTGATAACTGTTCTATTATATGTAATTTTACTATGTTAAAGTTAAAACCTTCCTCTTTGATTAGACAGAAAAAGGGAAGTGCTGCGGAATGTCTTTCTGTATGCTATGAATATGTGTTGCTTTGACTGGTTGATAAATAAAGCCATTTGGCCTATGGCAAATCAGGTTATAGCTAGGCAGGAAATTGATGAGAGACAGGAAGAAGAAAGCCAGAGGAGAGAGATATCAGCACCACCAGGAGAAGCAAAATGTGAAAATATCAGTAAGCCACAGCCATGTGGCAACTTATAGATTCATAGAAATGGGTCAAGTTATAAGAGCTAGCTAGCAAGAGGCCTGCCATAGGCCATGCAATTGGTAATTAATATTAAGCCTCTGAATGATTATTTTATAAGCAGCTGTGGGACCTTGGGGCTGGGTGAGACTGGAGAAACCTTCTGGCTACAGATGTCTCATTTGTCCAGTGGTCTTCAGATTCCTTAGCTGGTTGCCTTCATTCTTCTAGATAGATAAAAACAAAACCCTGCCACAACCCTAACTTTGGAAAGTTTCACTTTTGGCAAGTTACATCTGATCAAATGAAAAGCGTTTGTTAGTCTTATAAATTAGTTTATATTGAAAGGTCAAGCTGTTTGATGAACTATCACCTCTTCTAATTAAGAGGACTCTCTCATTTAAATCTAATCTTTATCAATTTTGATGACATCCATAGCTTTCTTCTCCTGTGGAAACAAAAGCAAAACCTCTTTCCCAATGTAACACTCCATCCTGGTTTCCATTCTGAGGTCAACACATCTTTAAAGAATATAGGGTGATTTAATTCAGTAGTTTTTTTCTATTATCCAATGCTTCTCTGCAGCTGTTGTTCCTTTCTCATTAGCATTAAGAAAATGTAAAGTTAATAAAGCATTGTGCAATCTATCTCTGGGGGTCTTTTTTTTTTAGGTCTTTTTAAAATTTATTTCAAAGCCTCTCTCCTTCTCTTTCCCTCTTCACAGACTCTGTGGAGAGGCAAATCAAAATCAATGCTCCTTAGCAGCCAGGGGAAGCAGAGGATAAAGGGAGGGATGGTGCCAGCACTTCACACTCTCTGGGGGTCTTTATTACCCCTTTCTGTTTATTAAGCATATCCTTTAGAGTTCGTTTAGATCTTTCTATAACTACTTGCCCTGTAGGATTATGTGGCATACCTATAATATGCTTTATGTTGTAATGTGCAAAAAATATTGTTTCATTTTACTAGAGACATATGCTGGAGCATTGTCAGTCTTAATTTGTACAGGTATCCCCATGATGGCCATAACTTCCAATAGGTGTGTAAATACAGTATTAGCCTTTTCAGAACTCAAAGCAGTTGCCCATTAAAATCCTGAATATGTATCTATGATGTGGTGTACATATTTAGTACCAAACTCTGCAAAATGAAACACGACCATTTGCCAAATTTCATTCCTTTAAGGACACTTTGGGTTACTTCCTTCAGGTAGTGGAGTTTGATTATACAAGGAAAAAGTGGGACATTTTTCTTATAATTCCCTTGACTTGTCGCCAAGTGATGGAAAAATCCTTTTCCAGACCCTTGATATTAACATGATTTTTTTAAATGAAATTCTGAGGCCTCCAGCACATTTCCTACTAATAACTGATCAATTTCATCATTACCTTGTGCTAGAGTGCCTGGCAGACTTGTATGGAATCTGATATGTGTTATATATATGGGATGATTACTATTCCTGACTAGTTCCTGTAATCATATAAGTAACAGTTAATTCTGAATCATCTGGAATAAGTTCAGCAGTTTCAAAAGTAAAAAAAAAAAAAAACCCCTCTTTCTGCATATTGAGAGTCAGTAACTACATTAAGAGGTTCTGTAAAATACATTTATACCATGAGAATAGCATACAATTCTGACTTTTGGACAGAATCATAAGGGCTTGGAGCCACTTTACTCAAATTTCCTGATTTATAACCTGCCTTTCCGGATTTGTTTGCATCAGTACAGAATATAGGGGCTCCAGAAATTTGTGTTCCCTCTACAGTGTGAGGAAGGATCCAGTTAGTTATCTTTATAAACTGGATTCTCTTGCTTTTGGGATATTTGTTGTTATTCTCTCCCCCAAAAATTTCTGTAAGCTTTGTGCCAATGTTCATTTTCTGCCCATAAAAAGGAAATTTCAGCATTAGTAAAAAGTACTACAATATCTACTGGGTCCATTCCTGTCAGTTGATGAAGTCTTAATTTTCCTTTTAGAATCAACTCAGAAACCTTTCCCATATATGTCTTTAATTTTATACTCTGTTTGTGTGGTAAAAAATCCATTCTAAGATAATATCTTCCCTCTGCATTAAAATCCCTGTAGGAGAATGCATAGAAGGTAAAATAACCAGGATGTAATCAAGCTCCAGATCCAAACAAACAATCCACATGTACATCCTGTAATTTCTTTTCCACCAAAGTCAATTCTCTCTCAGCTTCAGCTGATAATTCGATGGAGTATTTAAGTCCTTGTGACTTTTTAATGTTTGAAACAAATTACTCAGTTCTTGAGTTGTTACTCCAATAGTGGACTGTACATAGGTAATGTCTCCCAGCAATTTTTGAATGTCATTCAGAATCCACAATTGATCTCTCCTGATTTGTACCTTTTGGGGCTGAATTTTTTTGTAAACCTATTTTATATCCTAAGTGATTAATAGAATTTCCTCTTTGTATTTTTTCAGGAGCCATTTATAATCCCCAAGAAGGCAAAATTTTCTTTATTTCTTCAAACATTTTCTCTAAAGCATCTACATTTGAATCAGCTAGTAAAGATGTCATCCATATAATGGTAAATCATAAATTGAGGAAACTGTACACAAATCATTTCCAAAGGCTGTCATACAAAATATTAGCACAGGGTGGGACTGTTCAACATCCCTTGTGGGAGAACCTTCCATTGATATCTCTTAGCAGGCTGAGAATCATTATAAGTAAGCACCATGAAGGCAAATTTTTCTCCATCCTTTTCTTGTAAAGGTATGGTGAAGAAACAATCTTTTAAATCAATCACTATAACAGACCATCCTTTAGGTAATAGAGAAGTCAAGGGAATTCCAGGTTGTAAAGAGACCATTGGCTGAATCACCTTATTAATAGCTCTTAGACCTGTTACCATTCTCCATTTTCCAGATTTCTTTTTAATAACAAATATAAGAGAATTCCAAGGACTGTTTGATTCTTCAATATGTTGAGCATTTAACTGCTCCTGTACTAGCTGTTCTGAGGCCTGTAATTTTTCTGATGTCAAAGGCCATTGTTCCACCCAGACAGGTTTGTCAGTTAACCATTTTAAAGGTAGGACTGCTGGTACCTTTGAAAGATCAATAGCTGTTGTGCTCTGTTTTTGTACAACCTGAATGGTAGGTGACTGTTCTTTATAATACCTTTTAATATTTTTCCCAGAAACATATGTTAGTTTATGATTTGTTTCTGAGATTGGGGGAATGTTAATCTGAGTATTCCATTGCTATAACAAATCATATCCCCATAAATTCATTGCTATATTAGCCACATATGGCTTTAATTTTCCTCTCTGTCCTTCTAGTCCATACATTTGACCCATCTCATGCTTTGTTTTACCTGAGATAAAGTTCTAGTCCTCAAAGGCTGAACATTTACCTCCTGAAGAGGCCAATTTGGATGCCAAGATTCTGGGGCAATTATTGTTATATCTGCCCCTGTGTCTACAAAACCTTCAATTACACTGTCATTTATTTGTACCTTTAGCTTTGGTCTTTGATCATTTATAGAAGTCTGCCAAAATATTCGCTTTATGGTTTTTCCTGAAATTTTTTGTTTTATCGTCTAAATCTGTTCTCTTATCCAGAGGAGTATGTTTTTTGTTTTTTTGTTTTTAACAATAGACAGTAGGTTCTTTAATTACTCTAGGGAGGAGTTTCCCCATGGTGACCAGGAATAACTGAACCAAGTTTGACATGGGGGCCTGTGAGAGACCCCCTAAGATGTTTGCTGATGGCAAAGGGTTACTTTGACTGTCCCTTGTTGATCTGCATTCATTTGTCCAATGTCAGCCTTGGCCACACCTTCTGCATACTCCAGGAGGGAGGGGCATTCTATTTGGATTATTCCTAGAAAAAACATTGTTTCTAAGAATGCTCTATCTACAATCCCTTTTTAGGTGACCTTGTTTGCCACAATTAAACCACCTGATATTTTGACTTTTCTTCAAGCCTCTGGAAATCACCTCTCCTATCCAAGCATTATCAAGGCTATGAGATTCAACATTGACTGTATCTCAGATCCATTCCTCTATAGGTGCTGATCTTGCCTTTAAAGGCCTAATTACCCTTTTGCATTGTGAATTAGCATTTTATTTATTTATTTGTTTGTTTGTTTGTTTATTTATTTATTTTGAGACAGGGTTTCTCTGTGTAGCTTTGGAGCCTGTCCTGGAACTTGCTCTATAGACCAGGCTGGCCTCGAACTCACAGAGATCCACTTACCTCTGCCTCCCAAGTGCTGGGATTAAAGGCATGCACCACCACTGCCCAGCTATGATTTAGCATTTTCAAAAGCCAAAGATTCAATTATTATTTGTCTAGCTTCTGAATTTTGTATCATTCTATTTACAGCTGAAGTCAATCTTTGTGAAAAATCAGTGAGGGTTTCTTTTGGGCCTAGTATAACTTTAGTAAATGACTCAGTTCTCTTTCCTATTTCTTAAATTTTGTCCCAAGCATTCAAAGTTGCTGCACAGCACAGAGCCAGGGTGTGGTCATCCTATAATGACTGTCTTTGTACATCAGCATAATTGCCTTCTCCAAGAAGTTGGTCTTGGGAGATTTCAATATCTCTGGCCCTACTTCGTGTTCAATGGTCCTAGCTCATCTTTCTACCAGGTCCTCCATTGCAATTGAGTACCAACTTCCAGTACTATTGTAACCACATCTCTCCAGTCTTGTGGGACAATTCTGTTACTAGTTGACCATGAATTTAATATCAACTTCACAAAAGGTGAATGCTTTCCATATGAGATTATCGCTTCCTTAAATCTCCTCAAATCTTAACATTTCGACAGGAATCCAGTCAGCTCTTACATAGCCTTTGGAATATCTGTCATTTAGCAGTTCCTGTAAGATGACTGGATAAATTAAAGTTAGTCGTTTGAAAATCTTGGGCTGTTCCTCTCTAATTTTATAATGCAATGCTGAGGTTGGTTCTCCTTTAAATTCCTCTGACTTTGTCTGAATATCTCTTGGGGCTTGTAACTTATCAGTCAAAATGGCATTATTTTCTCTAGTAACCATTTCTAAGGCCTGTATCTTGGCACTCAAATTAAGCAACTGTTTTAGGGATAAAACAAGAATAATCTAGCTGATAATGTTTGTAATTGACATTACATAAATCCCATCTAAGTTAATTATCCCCTCATTTAACTGTTCCATTTTTAAACCATTCACTGTGTAATCATAGCCTAATAACCTCCATCGTAATATAGTTTCCCATTTTTAATATGGGAAAAAACTTTTTTTAACGAATTGCCCCCTTTAAGAATCCCCATTGTCTCACCAAGTCTGCTGATGATCACAGTGAAGATGACGGTGAAGTGTGAGGCTGACTGCTGCTGTGTAGAACAGCAGGAGCTGAGTGGGTGTCAAGGCAGCTACCTAGTGTGACAGCAGCTGAGGCAGTGATCCAATGAAAGCCCAGAACCCACTGGGAGAGGGAGCTGGTGGTCTGAAAATGCACACAGGGGATCATAGGGAAGAAGCATGTGTGACAGAAGCTGCCTGAAGGCAGAGCTGGCTGGTAGTGGTGAGGGGCTAACTCCCACAAGTTTGGAGCCCAAGTGCCTATGGAGTTTGCTGCTGAGAGGCTGCAACAACAACAAAAAAATCCCAAACTCACTCAGAGGGCTTGGGGGAAAAAAAGAATGGAAAACCTAGCCAGTGAGATGGTGACTCTATCATCTAATGTCTTCTGCTATTTCTTTCTTCAGTTTTCAATGTAAAGTTAGTTCATTTCCGTCATTATATTTGTTCCCAGATGTGTGTGTGTGTGTGTGTGTGTGTGTGTGTGTGTGTGTGTGTGTGTGTGTTGTAAATGGGCTTGCTTTCCTGATTTCTTCTGCAGTATTTTATATGTATAGAAAGTCCAATTGGAACTGCCACTTGAGTGGTTTATTTCTCATAAGTCCTGTTGTCCTTCTAACAGTGTATTAGCACTGCTCCTTACTGAGCAGAATTGAAATCCCACTGTATTTGTGCACATTAGACAGTCTAAACTAATTACAATTGATTCCAGAGTTACAGTCATTGTTTTCTCTTTTCTACATCTTTAAAATGCTTTTCAAGATCACCTTTTAAAAGAGCTGCTCCAGAGTCAGAAATGCATTATTTAACAATGATTGTCTAGAGAATGTAATAATTTATAAATAAATAAACCCATACCTCATCTGTATACTCAGGTATTTTAAAATCTTTCTTCTTTACAAAGGCAGTCTAAGTAGCAGAGAAATAGAAAGCAGAGTGTGATAGGCACTGGTGTATCTACTAGCTAGCTAGAGTCAACTCAATAGCAGCTAGCATTTTGCTGTATTCATTTTATGTGTATACATGAAGTCTCTTTTCCTGAGACATTGAAAACTGAATTATAGATACAACATTTCAAACACTTAAAATGTGGGTATATCATTGTACAACTGCATAATTGTATTATTATACCTAAATATTAACAATGCATTCCTAAGGCTATATTTAATAACAGCACATATTCAGATTTAATAGCTGGCTTAAGGGCCCTGGGATTAGCAGTGTTAGTGTTCAGAATTAGTGGAGGCAATATCAGCAGCTCTATGGCAAGATTTCCCAAAGTTGGCATGACTGACATTCTGGATGATTCCTTGTCATAGAGACTGGCATGCTTTCTGCATTGTAGGATGTTTAGACAGATCCCTAGCTCCTACCTACAAGCCTCCAGTTGCACTTCCACTTCAATTATGATGATCAAAAATTTCTTCAGACATTGTTCAATATCACCAGTTAAGGAGTGAGAGGGGAAGGTTGTGTTAAAATGGCCCCTAGTTGAAAACCACTAATCTTGGGGGAGATATGACAATAAGGTTTTCTACTATGGGACAGATTCTTGGCACTTGTTTGGTTATTTTACATACATTTTAATGTTCATCTCCCCTGGATAACAGGTCTGCAAGGTAGGGACCCTTTGATTTTTGCAGTTGGGTAAAGTTCTTAGTGAGGTTATATACTGTTGCTAAGGTTCAGACCTGTTGTATTCCATCTCAATAATTCTTTGTTCATAATCCAAGCTGTTTCTCTTTCTGATAACAGAAAAAAAATGCTGGGATGCCAGCATCCCCAGCTTAAATGCAGAAGTATGAGGGGCAGTATCAGCTCAGGGAGGGAAGTGGGTTGATATGGTTAGAGTATCCAGAGAGAACAAGGAACTTCACCAGTAGTCTTTTGGGGGATCTGGTGTCAGTGAATACTTAGAGAAGGGATAGCCATGAGAGCAGTCTTGGAGTTGAAGGAACCATTAGATTCCAGACACTAAAGAAAATGTCGTAGGCCCTTGAGATACAACAATGGGACCAATCTCCTTAATTAATTCTGCCAATTCATGAACATTAAGCTTTCCATCTTCTAGCATCTTCTGTTTCTTTCTTTGGTCTTAAAGTTTTTATTGTGGGGTGTTTGGTTTCCTTCATTAAATTTAAATACAGTTGAGCATGGTGACACATACCAATAATCACAGCACTTGGGTGGTGGAGACAGGGGGATAGGAGTTCAAGGTCCTCTTTGATTAGCAAGTTGGAGACCAGCCTGAGCTACATGAGATCCTGGTTCAAAATAAAAAGCAAAAAACCAGAAAATTGTAAATCAGTATGTGGTATCATTTCTGCAGGTTTGCAAGGGCTTTTCTGTGTTTTGTTTTGTGTGATGCAGGTTTTTCTATTAAGGTATGATTCACAGAGTCTTGGCCCTAATTGAACTTTTAGGGGGTCAAAGAAATTTGAGTGACTGAAATGTTAAACAATAGTACCACAACATAACACTTGGCAAAAAGGGTATACAGGTATAGAAATAACTATTTTATATATGGTTACGATTTGTTTAAAGTCTGAATAGGAGAAAAAAAAACTAGAAATACAATAAATGGCCAGGCTTTTCTTTTCTTGATGCCAAATGTAGGACAATATAGTCATCATGTGTTTAAAAGATAAGCAAAAATGTTGTCAATGTCTCCAAATTCAATGAATATTTAGAAGAATATATCTCACAGACTTGCCATCTTAAAAACATTCAGCAGTAGCCAGGCGGTGGTGGTGTGCGCCTTTAATCCCAGCACGTGAGGCAGAGGCAGGTGAATCTCTGAGTTTGAGGTCTGGTCTACAGAGTTAGTTCCAGGACAGCCAAAACTACACAAAGAAACCCTATCTCAGCCTCTTCCCCCCAACACACACACACACACACACACACACACACACACACACACACTGAAAAAAAAAACGATTCAGCAGAGTTTCCTTTTGTAATATAATGTCTAAGCATTAGAATGCTGTCTTGGGAATTACATGTAAGAGTATACAATTACTAATAGGTTTATTGTGCTCCCAAGTCATTTGGACAAATAGCTACTCAACTTCCAGGGCTTAAAAAAAGAAAATTACAGAATTGGCCTCTTCACTTACCTAGCAAAAATAGTCATTTGGTTATCATATAATCTGTGAAACCAGGAAGAAAATTTCCCAAAAGCATATGATTTCCTTTTAATGTTTAGATCCCTGTTTTAAACATTTTTGATTGGTTAAATTATTTGAAATTCGTCAAACGTTTTCTTTGGATCTTACTCAGTATTTGTTTGGTAGAGCTATCAAGTGAAACAAACATGTTTGTCCGAAATCAATTAATTTCCAGTTTTACCATGCAGTTTTTTGTGACTTTCATTCTCTGTCAATAAACATTTACAGTGACATACAATTAATTTTTTTTCAGACTTGCCCTCGGACTACACCAGCAGGGGGCGAAATACAAAAGGAATAAATTTGACAAGCAATATAGATTTTTCTCACTTCAGTGACTGGGCAATAACAAAAAAATCCAGCATAATCACAAAGCACTTTCCAATTTAAAGTGATTCAGTCTCCGTTACCTTGCAACGACTGAATTGTAAAGAGACAAATGCGGGTTTTAGTTCTTCAAGTTAATTTGTCTAGAACATTGTAGAGGCAGGATAAACCATGATGAATTGCTATTGTCCTTATCTTTCCCGACATGTATAATTCCTCCACTCAAAGGGCTGGACAGTTCTCTGTGATGACAAGTGTTTTCTGTCCTTGTTTCTTTGGGTTACTGCTGAGCTCTGCGGTTTTGGAACTATTTTAAATAATTCAACGTGGGCAGAAAGAGAACCAGGCAGGGCTCATGATTTGTAGGGTAGAGCCCAGGGTTCACTGTCTCAGACAGAAATAATAAACCTGCAGCCTTGTAGTCTGAGTTTTACAGTGGCATGAGTTCTAATAGATTCATGATAAAGGACGGGGAAAGGTTATAAAACAAAAGACCAACTGCTCAGGACTGATGGAAACAAAATCTCTTATGACCTCTATTATACAGAATCGCTCAAACGCACAAGTTGGTTTGAAAGATGTATGAAAAACGATCATCTTCTCCAAACACCAACACAATTCTGGACTGATTTTGTAGAAGACGATTTGCTAGTTTGCCTGCTGACTTCTCATCTTAAGTAGGACAAGCGCTTCTCATTTGTTAAATAACAGCTTCCTCTTTTGTTGGCTTACATAAAAGGAGGAAGGGAATGAAAAACTCTTTTTTTCCGGGCGCAAAGGACGAGCTGATGAATGTTGTCCAGCCGGTTTTTTAGCGGCGATCCGGTTCTGTGTTTCCATACGTCTGCAGTTTTATTCCAAGGCGAGACTTAGCCCGCTCCCGGGCGCCACCGTAAAGCAAATGGGCTGAGAGGAGCCGGGGTCGGTCGCCGGGAGCGCTGCCTCAGAGGGTCGGGCGAGGAGGGAGGACGTCCGGAGCCCACACTTGAGTGACTCGAGTGAGTACAGAAAAGGCAGCTTGCCCGCACCCAAAATGGCGAACGCCGTTGCGCGCGACGGCGCCTGCGCAGGAGTCAGCGTTCGGTGACACTAATCCCCCCGGAGTGTCCTCCCCCACCCCGGCACCCTCCAGCGCCCGGCCCCGACCTAGCCACCTGCGCCCGGAAGTGACGTACG
>CABHPP010140758.1:22834-35036 GCA_902168425.1 Peromyscus attwateri | reverse complement strand
ATGGGGAGGGCAGTGCTGATGCACCTGTGTGTATGGGGAGGGCAGTGTGCCTGTACCTGTGTGTATGGGGAGGGCAGTGTGCATGTACCTCTGTGTGTGTGTGTGTGTGTGTGTGTGTGTGTGTGTGTGTTGACCATGGGTGTCATTCCTAAGATGCCATTTACCTTGCTTTTTGAGACAGGGTCTCTCACTGGCATGAAATTTGCTGATTGAGCTAGGCTGGCTGACCAGTAAGCCCCAGGGATCTGCTCTCTCTACTCCCTCCATGCTAAGATTACAAGTGTCCACCATGCCATGCTTTTTCACATGCGCTCCGGGAGTTAAACCCAGGTGTTAACACATGTATGGCCAGCATATTACCAACTGAGCCATTTCCCTAGCCCAGAAGGAAGAGTCTTGAGAGAAAGGCAACAATCCTTATCAGCACACACCATGGTCTTCCATCTCCCCCAGCAGATACCTACAAGGCTCCTTCCACCTCCTTTCTGGTTCCCTTTGAACATATGCTTAGGGTTACCTGCCCAAGATCAGTTCCTGTGAGCCAGAGGACTTAATCCAGGACTATATTCCCCTAAGTGCCTTGGATCTCACAGCCTGGCTGCATCCATATTTGTGTTTGATACAGGCCTGTGTGTGACATTTTTCATCTGGCCTTCTCCAGTCTATGCCCAGACTTGTTCTCTTCTGCGGTTTTGTGTAAAGTAGATTTTTATGTGGTGGTTAGGGGAACTCTGTACCCTTCAGAGAAAGGGACTTTTCCTTCCTACAAATAATGGAATGAAGTATTTCTCTTAACTCAGATGGCCAGCATGCACCTGTTTTCACACTTAAGCTGATGAGTTTGCTCATGACATGACATTCCCCAGAGAGCCAAGTTACCCTAATGGTATCTATTTTTAGTGAATCCTGAAAACAAGGAAAGACAGGCATGTGAATGATTTCTTTCAGAGTGGGAATATTTAGAGTTGGACAGAATTGTGAGGGGTGATAGATTTTTTTTTCTCAACTATAAGTGAAAAGGGAAAATGGATAATACAGAGCCAAAGCCAACAGCCTCTTGGAGATGAATCATAGCTCCTTGAGGTAGGCCCTGGGCAAGCTTCAAACACAAGAAAGATGAGCATCACCTGGGGTTGAGGAGGGTCTGTAGCAGTTCAGCCCACAGTCCAGTACACATGCTCCCTCCAGTGCTGAGCTGCACCATGTGTGTGCTGCCTGGGAGCTGCAAGGGACATGGAGTATGTGGAGTTATCTGTTCCCTGCTGTAATTGAACACCACAGGGCAGGGAGTCTGAGAAGGGAGAGGTTTATTTGACATACAGTTCTGATGGCTGAGAAATTGAAGATCAGGCCACTGCACCCGGTAAGGTCCTTCTTGCCAGCAGGGACTCTCTACCCAGTCTGAAGGTGGCACAGAGCATCACAGGACCACACCCACAATAGCCTAGTTCAGGTCTCTGGTTCTTCCCTTAAATGCCGCAGCCCCTGGGTTTGGTTTCCACCTCCAAACTCCTTCCAAGGGCTGTTAAATTTCAACAGTGTATTTGGTAAGGACCTTCAGATATAGTGAAGTCATACGTAAGCCTGCAGATCAGGTTTCTCTCCGTTGGAAAACTCAGACTCGCATCATGACAAAATCTCCATGCCTTCAAGTCAGGACTTGTCTCCCTTACCAGGAATTCCATTCAAAGGAGGCTATTATTCAGGGTCTCCTCAGATTCCCCAAGAATGGCTATGGAAAAGCAGCTTGTCTGTTGGCATCCAGGTGCACTTCTGGCCTAGAACCCTCCTGGGACTGGCAAGGGGCTAGACGCTTGATGACCAGAGCTCACCAGCACTGTGAACAAACACACTGTGAGAGGTGTGTGCACTCAGAAAATACGTCTCCAGTCCTTAATAGGTGCCTTTACTTGGGAGATGAAGTTCTGGGCTCTGCTCTCTCAAGGTTCCAAGCCAACTAATTGATTGACATAAAGGAATGATGATGTACTAATAACAACAGCAGTGTGTGTAAGGTCTACACACAATGTTTTGAGACTCATCTATAGCAAAGTGGTTACTGCAGCCAAATAAAGCTATGTATCCAACTTACCCAGTTATGTATCTTTTTGTGTATGATAAACATTTCTAAAAACTCTTTAAACAAAAACCCAGTGTACAATCTCTACCATTAGCTCTTGCCTTCAAACTGTATGTCAGATCTCAACTTCCTATCACATGGCCACACCTCTGTACCACTGACCACATCCTCTCCCCCACCACCCACTACTTAAAGTCTGACAGGAAGAAGGCTGATGGATTTTTCATCCAGTGATAAAGCTCTGTGGTAATGGTTTGCTCTGGAAAGCAAAGACCATGTGGAGAGAGAGAGTTAGAAAGGAACTACTGCATTGTTTGGCTTTTCGTCCAGGTTCCTTTTAAAAACAACGGGCTTGGTTTCTCCTTCATTCTTCTTGGGATTTTACATTTGTGACATCTATTTTTGGAGAACCCAGAGGACTTTGGAAAGCTATGTGATGGTACCCAGAGCAAAGGTGGGGTTGACATGAGGCCTGACTGCAGGTCTACATATCATCTCACAGAGATGGGGAAATCCACAGATAGAGGTCTGAGAGCACTAGCAGGCCTCTCACAACCCACACTCTGGCTCCACAGGCCCCAAAATACTTGCAGGGCACATGTGCAGACTTGGAAATAAACCATCACCCTTCACCAGTGTATTGGCTAGTCTTCTGTGAACTTGACACACAAACTCAGGGTGTCTGAAAGGAGGTAAGTGTCAACTGAGAAAGTGTGTCCATAACATCTGGCTGGAATGCATTCTCTTAATTAGTTATTGAGAAATTGTGGGCCAGTGGTCCTGGGTTTTATAAGAAAGCAGGCTGAGCAAGCAATGGGAAGCAAGCTGTTAAGCAGCTCCCCTCCATGGCCTCTGCATCACCTCCTGCCACCAGGTTCCTGTCCTGACTCCCTTTGAGGGTGAACAGGAATAGGGAAATGTAAGCCAGATGAAACTCTTTCCTCCATAACTTGCTTTTTGGTCATGTTGTTTCGTCATAACAATAGAAACCCAAACCAAGATAACCAAGAACTGAGACATTCCCAAGAGCAAGAACAATGTCACCATGGAACATAGACTCCTGCTAGATAGTGAACTGTTTCACCCCAACCCTCAATCCCTGGGCTGCTGGTCGTTAGAATGAGCTGAGTCATCTGTGTTCATTCTTGGATCATTTTCTTGGATTATTTCCCAAAACTTGACAGACCTTAGTAAAGCTATTTTGAGAGTTTGCTGACAGTTTTTTTTTTCTAGGCTCACACCATGTATTTTAGGCATTTCAGTATTAATACTGTGACCTCATTAAATGCATATTTTTGTTTAAGCCTGTGGGCATGGGTGGAATGGCAGATTTTTGTGTTCATATTCAGAAGACCCAAGTCAAAAACAACTCACTCTTGGGGGTCATTTTCATGCATCAGAGTTTGGACCAAGAGAGAAGGTGTTCCAAGACAACCTTGAGCAAAGACATTGAGACAACGGTTTTGCGAAGTGTTAGTACAGTGCAGAATTGGTTTGTTACAAACACAGATTTTTTTTTCTAATTTCCATGTGCTTACCACGTATGAACCACATACGTGGAATGTAGGTGTCTTGAGCCTCATGTAGAGTTCTGCTCTTAATCACAGAGTTCACTGTGACACAGGAGAATATACTGCATTTGAAGTAAAGAGCTTGGGATTCAAATTCACATTAACTCACTAGTCATAGAGAAGAGCTGGTTCACTAATGCCGATCTGTACCAGAGTTTCTTACACAGCCATTTAGCCTATGTGTTAAAACCAGCTCAGTTGGATTAGCACATTATGTCTTTCAAGCTTATAAATACTCTTGTGTGTTCTGGGGATGCCACTCACAGACTGCTAGAGGCACCTGCCCTTTCCTGTACATTACTGCCAAACCCCCAAGTTCTTAGCAAATCCCCTACCCACCTACCCACTCAAGTGTTTAAACAACAGCAACATCCTGCATCCATGCAAGGTAGTTAGCTGATATTAGTAGAATTTGCACACACGCATACACACACACACACACACACACACACACACACACACACACACACGGCTCTGATTCCACAGTGTTCAAAGATAGAGAAGTTCTGGCCATGGAGTCATAAATCCTTGTGTTAAAAGGAAGTGGGATCTTTAATGTGGAGGACAGCCTTTCTTGGGGCAACCCATGCTCATTAGTGACTCCCCTTCTCTTTCCCACTTCAAATTAAACATGTTTGCATAAGGATGCAATGGACACTGGCTTGCTGGTTCCACAGCATCCATATTGACATGACAATAGTTACATTGACATCCATAGCAACATGACAAATGTTAGGCTAGACAGATGGCTCCTGCAAGCATGAGGACATGAGTGTGAATCCCGGTACAGGGGGCTGTGGGAGCGTGCCTGTAATCTCAGTGTATCTGAGATTGGAAGGTAGAGACTGGTGAATCCCAGGAGCTCCCAGGTCAGCTAACCTAGAGTGTGCAGTGGCAAACAACAGAGAGACCCTGTGTCAGATAAGGTAGAAGAGGACTGTCTGACTCCACACCTGCAGAGTGGCGCATGCCTACGATCACATATGTGTACCCATCATGCACACACATAGATGACTAATGAGCTGCCTTGTCTCATACCACCTTCATTCAGTTTTTCTCAGTTCAAATGGCTGTTGAATGCCTCCTAAGGGCCAGGCTGTAGGCTAAGCACCAATTAAGCAAACACAGACAAAGGTGGATGTGGAGCCTGTACTCATATCGCAGAGTCTTTGGGGACAGCCTGGACATTGTTCAGACAAGCAAGCAAGTGACCATGTAATAGCAAATGTGACCTGGGCCCCCTGAGAGAGACTCACATGGTTCAGTGGGAGCCTGGGAGAAGGGAATGGATATGGGAAGGCTGGGAGCAGAAAAGTTGGGAGGTGTATACCGCATGTACAAGAATTGGGTGACACCTAGGTGAAGCAGAGGCAACGCAGTTGCCAGAGCATGGGGGAAATGGAAGAGAAGGTTGGGCTGCATCCATCCTTCCAGTTCGTGTGCCCGTAAGGTGGCCTCTGATGACTAGTTTCACCTCTCCAGCAAGAACGATGCTCACTCTGCTGTGGTAATACCGTCTCATTTTATAAGCTGTTTTGGCTGTTCACGGACGTGAGTGTCAGGTCCTGGTTTCAATGCTAACCAGACTGACCAAACCTCTGTCTTCATGGAGCTTGCCTCCTACATGGGTAGAGGTTCAGAGCAGTGGTTCCACAGACGTACAACTCAGTCATATAGCATCAGGGACTATTGCCATGCAAGTAAGTAAAGCATTTCCGGGATAGCATGTGCATCTCACAGAAGGGTCTGGGAAAACTTCTGCAGAGACCTGAGAACGGGGTTTCCCTGGACCAGCAACTGACATCATGAAGCCAGCCTAGCTGAGAGTTTCCCTCAGAGACTTGCTCTGGCACTCTCACAGGCAGGCAGCTACCCACCTTCCTCTTCCATCCCGCAGAAATAAAGCTTTCTTCAAGGAAGGCACTAGCAGAGAAACGAGAAAAAGCAACTCGGATCGCCAAAGGCGGGAGGCAGGTACACCGATCGCATCAGTTAGAAAATTGTCTCCATTCCCTGGCTTGCTTTTCCTTTAAATGGGACATTCAGTCATAGCTTCACTATAAAATTGATTTATTGTGTGGAAATAATTTCCGTAGCAGGGGAACTAATTTGATTGTGTAGCATAAAGAAAATGTATGTGGGACAATGGGGAAGAATAGAGCCAAAATGAATCCAATATATTTTAATCTCCGCAATACAGATTATATTTTCAATTAAGAAGCTTAACGTGCCTGTGTTCCCGTGTTCGGCTGGCAGGGCCCTTCCCAGAGCACGTTCCCACGTGTTTGTGGGTAATAAGTCACTTAACATTAAGAAGGTACATGGTGATTAGCCTTGATCACCCAGTGGCTTCCCTCTAATAGCAGAGTCGATGTTCACAGCTACTATGGCTTTATTTGGGTGGTAACAAATGTAGTAATGGGAAAGATAGACCTATTATATTGGTAACATGATGTATTCATCAGAACAAGAAAATCCTCAGGGCTGAAGTGTTAGTGCAGTGGTTAAGGGCACTTGCAGCTCTTGCAAAGGATACAAAGTGGGATGCCAGCACCCACATTGGATGACTCATAACCCCCTGTAACTCCAGCTCCAGGGAATCTCATGCCCTCTTCTGGTCTCCATGGGGACCTGCACTCATGGGCACAGACCTACCTTCCCCACCCCACCCCCACACATACACATAATTTTTTTCTTTTTTGGTTTTTTCGAGACAGGGTTTCTCTGTGTAGCTTTGTGCCTTTCCTGGAACTCACTTGGTAGCCCAGGCTGGCCTCGAACTCACAGAGATCCGCCTGCCTCTGCCTCCCGAGTGCTGGGATTAAAGGCGTGCGCCACCACCGCCCAGCCACATATTTTTTTTTAAAAAAGATAAAAACAAGTCTTTTAAAGAAAGGACAAGAAAACCCTGCCTACTTCCCCAACCTCATGGTCAGGTCTTCGTTTTTGGACTCTGTCTGTCCTGCTCTCTAGAGCAGAGCTGAGCAGAAGGCTGTGTCCCGGCAGCTTTGCTTTGCTAATTGTGTCTACCAGGGGCTTGGCAGCAGATGGACTGGTCTTTGTTCTGTGCCTGCTCTTGGCTGACCTTGGAGTTGCTCACTCACTGCCTGATGGACTCAGATGCTAGCCATGTCCTCTTGCTCTGGATCATGTTTGATCTTAAGCCAACCGTTGAGATGAAACCATATGAGTTCCATTTTACAATCACTGGGATTTGTCTCCAGGGCTTGTCATGTAACAAGAGTGAGCAAGGCAGATCGTGGCGCCCTTGATTCTAGGCCATGCTCACAGTTCCTCACTCACCCTCTGTTAGTTCATTTCTCATCCTCAGAGGCAGAGGGCTTATTTTGGCTTACAGTTTGAGGGTATGGTCTGTCAGTGAAGGAAAACAGCTCTCATCTCAAAAGAACAAAGGAGATGATTTATTCAGAAATGAAATGTGAGCAGCCATGTCCCAGGAACACAGATTTAGGTTACCCCAAATTACATATTCTAATGTGTTAAGAGTTTCATGATTTTTAATAGCAACAGAACAAATTCAATTAAAAAAAATCTAGATGATTTTCAAATATATTGGCAGAAACATCATGTAGTTTTTTTTCCGAAAAGGCAGAGAAATCTGAGCTATAGGCCTCAGTAAAACCTGGAAGCTTCTTAGCCTTTTGGCTGGTGGACTCTGGTAATCTGGATATTCCAAAGGGTTTGCCTAACAGTCACAAAGATGTTAGGTCAAGTGCCAAAGAGATTAACCAAGGCCTTAAGAGGGCAGCTGGAGATCGACCCACGATTAGTTGGCTCTTGATTTGCAGCATTCCATTTTTTCCAGCAGTCATTGGAGCTCCAGTCACTTAATCAGGCTCCCTGAAGCCTCAGTGGAAGGTCCAGTTCTTTCTAGGAGTCAAGGAAGTTAAGACAAGGAAGCATGGCAGTGGGAACATGGGGCTGCTTGCTCACACCTTGACAGACCAAGCAGCAGAGACTTAGGAATGCTGGTGCTTAGCTGCCATTCTCCCTTCTTTCTTCAGGCCAAGACCCCATGGAGTCAGCATTCAGGCTAGGGCTCATTTCCCCAGTTAATCCTCCCTGAGGCCGACCACAGACACACCCAGGGGTGCGCCTCATGAAAGACCCAGCTGTTTCCTGTCAATCAAGTTGACAATAAGTAGTAACCATCCCGTGGACCTCATTCCCTGACTTTCTTCTTTCTAGAAGCCACGTAAGGGGCTCAGGCTTTGAGGATGCTGGCTTTCTGTGTGATCCCCTCCTGTCTTCAGCACAGACATCAGAGGAACACTAGAGTGTTGGGTGGAGAGACAAAGGAAGAGTGACCGAAGGAGAGCGAGTCAGAAGGAGAGTGGGAACGTGACTCTGGCAGGAAGAGCAGAGGCAGATGTAGGATTGTTTAAAGGCTAATGTGAGCCTTTCCAGGGGCAGGCTGGGAAGCACAGCCTAGCCAGTATGCAGGAGCTGGTGCCAGTGAGGAGCTGTTGTGTAAGTAGAGCAGGCGCCCAGGGCTCCCTCATGCACAGCCACGTGGCGAGGAACATGTCAGGTCTGATAGCATCAAATCAGACAGTGTAGCCTGGGATGGGGAGCCAACTGGGAATGAGGTCAGAGCCCGATATGAGAAGTGGGGGCTGTAAACCACAGAGGAAGAGACCATGGGAACAAGGACAATGGGAAGGTGACAATCCTGAGTTTAAAAGCCGGCCGAGACGTCACTCACTTGGGTGTTTATTTGTTCTAGAAATACCTTATTGTGTACTAAAACAGGTCAGCCCTGGGCCCAGCCCACCAGAACTACCGTCTGGGACTCCGCTTCTGCTGGCACCCTCTCCTTTAGATTGCCCCTCCCTTCCAGTGTCTTCAGCGTTAGTACAAGCTCATTTTTCAGACATGGCCTTGACCTCCCCTCTGCCCTCTGCTCAGAGCCCCTGCCTTTGTCTTCAGAGCAGACTTCCCAGAGCTGCTTCAGTCCAGGTCTCTGCCTCCTTCCCGCTGTACAACACCCCAACCACAGCTAACGTCTGTCCTAATGCAACCAGGGAGGCCTGGTCAGGAAGCCCTGTCATGGTCTCATCAGCCCTAGACTCAGCTCTGTCCCCACCCTTCCCCCTGACCCCATAACCCCACATTGCCCTGGTTCCCTGTCTCTGGTATATCTCTTCTCCCCGCCTCTCCACTGCACGCCCTGCTTCCCTCACCTCATCTATCTCTCTTCTTCCTTCTCCCCCCCCCCACTTCCCTCGCTCTCTTCCCTATCAGGCTCCTCCCCCTCTATTCAGAAGAAAGGCTAGTGTCCCAACAGGCTCTATGTTCTGCTCTTTCTCCCTCTTCTTCTAAATACCCTTCTTTGGTGCCCTGCATCCATTCCCAAGGGCTCATTTACAGGTAGATTCAGATCCATTTTCAAGTTCCAACATCCCTCCCACCCTTTCCTTTCACCTGACTGGAACCTCCACAACACCTGGGGTCCCCAGGGCTGAACATAGGGCATTATTCTGAGAGGAAGTGTGTGTCCTTATGTCCTGAGTGGTGCCTCCCATTGTGTCACCTCCTCTTTGCAGTCCCCCCCTCTCCTTTCCCGGAAGTCAGCCTCTCATTCTTTCTTGACCAGCACAGATCCTTGCTGTTGGTTGTTTTTGCTTCTTGAGGGGGGGTGGGTCTGCCACCCAGCTCCCAAATAAATCACACAGAGGCTTATCCTTAATTATAAATGTCTGGCCTTAGCTTGGCTTGTTGCTTGCCAGTTTTCCTTAACTTAAATTATCCCATCTATCTTTTGCCTCTGGGCTTTTCCCATTCTCTTACTTCTGTTAATCTTACTCTTACTCTGTGGCTTGCTGTGTAGCTGGATGACTGACCCCTGAAGTCCTCCTCCTTCTCTGGCTCCTCTTCCACTTTTCCTCTCCTCCCAGATTTCTCCTTCTATTTATTCTCTCTGCCTGCCAGCCCCACCTATCCTTTCTCCTGCCTCACTATCGGCCGTTCAGTTCCTTATTAGACCATCAGGTGTTTTAGACAGGCACAGTAACACAGCTTCACAGAGTTAAACAAATGCAACATAAACAAAAGTAGCACACCTTAAAATAATACTCTACAGCAGATCCTGGTACACACAGTGTGCCTAATCTCCTTCCCAAAGGGTGGGAGAGAATGAGAGTCAACAGAGGCTGATACAACATGACTTCTCGCTAAGGAATAAGTGGCTGGAGAGATGGCTCAGTGGTTAAGAACATTTGATGCTCTTGCAAAGGACCCAGGTTTGATTCCCAGCACCTTCATCAGGTGGTTCACAGCCACCTGTAATTTCTGTTCCAGGGTATCCAATATCATCTTCTGGCCTCTGCACATACTACACTCTTACATATTAAAATAAATAAAAACAAACCTTACACTGGGAGTAGATAAGTTAGCCAAATTCCTTCACTACTGTGTGCCTAAAGGTTGGGAGGAAAGTCAAAATCCAAGTGTTTTATATTCCCTGAAAATTAGATGAAATTCAAAGCTCTGTGTTTGTGAATACAGCCACTTTGGCACACAGTCCATGTGTTCACTGTAGCCACTTCTGCACAGTGACTGAGTAGTGGCAACAGAGACCATATGGCCTGGGAGACTTAATCTCTTTATGGTCTGATTCTTAATAGAGCAAGTCTGCTGATCTGGGGCTGAACTCTTTGATGAGGAAATGCAGTACAGAGAACAGACACATTCTCCCCAGGCTGTGATCTGGTGCAAACCTAGTATGGAGCATGCAGAAATGACTCCCATGTCAATGCCAGTCATGATGGTTAGTTTTCATTGACAACTTGACACACTGTGGGGAAGGACGTCTTCATGAGGAACTGTCTAGATTAGGTTGGCCTGTGGGTGCATCAATGAAAAATTGTCTCAATTATGTTAATGGATGTGGGCAAGTCTAGCTTAAAAGTCCAGGTCACCATTCCCTAGATTTAGGTCCTGGACTGTGAACAAAAGGAGTGAATTGAGCACAAGCCAGCATGCATTAATCTAGTGCCCTCTGCTCTTGATGATGGATGTGATATGACTAACTCCTTCAAGTTCCTGCTGCCTGCCCTGACTTTCCGAAGTGATAGACCGGAGCTTGGAATTGTGAGCTAGATAAACCCTTTCTCCCTTGAGTTGTTTTTGTCCAGGCATTTTGTCACAACAGGAAATGAACTAAGCCACCTACCTTCCAGGAGACAAGGCCCTGACCACAGACAGACAACAAGCAATGCACAGTGATAGGAAGGCAGACAACCACACACGTGGCTGCAGCTAGTGCAGAGACTCTACATTGGTGCTTTGGTCTCATAGTGGAGTTTGAATCCCCAGTGACTTCTCATTCAGTAGGGCAAGCAAAATACAGATACCCCCCAAATATGCACAGCCTAGTTCCCAGGTCTCTCAAATGTGCTGCTGTGTGTCCTGGGGTGTTCATGGGAACCTCCAGGAAAAGCTAAGACAATGAACTCTCTCTGGGAGCCTCTGAAAGGAAAACAGCCCTGCCAGCACTTGGGCCCCTTTTGAAACATCTGACCCCTAGAACAACAAGGTCATAAATATGTGCTGTGAGGATGTGTCGCAGCACCACAAGATTCTACTGCACTCAATAAGATCGCCCGGCCCCTCTGCATCCCCCACTTAAAAGTCAGACCCCTATGAATGTCTTGTAGCTGCTTCATGATAGTGACTGTGCCTCTGCAGAGCTGTGTGCAGTGATGTTCCTCGGAGTACTTTCTAGCCAGATGATGCTGAAAAGCTAACGAATAAAGCGGTGCCAGCTACCATAGTAGTCACAGACCTGTGCTGCTCTGTGGAATTTTGCTTTAGTTTTTTTCAATGAAGTATGCTGGATATCTACAGTTTTGATCAAATGACAACAGAACCCAAGAAGCTAATGCTGCTATCGAGACAGACCATGGTGCTATTAGTGGTGGTGTGACTGTGTGTGTGTGTGTGTGTGTGTGTGTGTGTGTAGCATGAATCTTAAAGAGTCTTATTAATAAAAT
Organism: Peromyscus attwateri; assembly: GCA_902168425.1. Classification (NCBI taxonomy): domain Eukaryota; kingdom Metazoa; phylum Chordata; class Mammalia; order Rodentia; family Cricetidae; genus Peromyscus; species Peromyscus attwateri. The sequence goes on along the minus strand of CABHPP010140758.1, from coordinate 23,370 downwards.
CAAACCTGAGCCAGTTATTGGTGTGAATACTGGAAGGTCAGAGAGGTAGAACAAGCCACAGCTATCTCACCTCGCTGAATCCTCAGCTGGTCTTGCTTCCTCAGACTGGAAGCCTCTGTGTCCTCATATCTGAATGGGTCTCAGCTGAACTGCTGCTCAAAAGCCTGAATGCTTAACCAGGCCAAATGCTTCTCCAGGCCAAATGCCTCTAGTTTCTGGTCCTCACACCTTATATACCTTTCTGCTTTCTATCACCACTCCCTGGGATTAAGGCTGGCTTTCTGGGATTAAAGGCGTGGGTCACCATGCCTGGCCATTTCCAATGTGGCCTTGAACTCACAGAGATCCAGAGGGATTTCTGTCTCTGGAATACTAGAATTAAAGGCGTGTGCTACCACTGCCTAACTTCATGTTTAACATTGTGGCTGTTCTGTCTCTGACCCCAGATAAGTTTATTAGCATACACAATATTTTGGGGAACACAATACCCCCACGTGTGTGTGTGTGTGTGTGTGTGTGTGTGTGTGTGTGTGTGT